>CAMXCT020000016.1:0-100000 GCA_947184155.2 Cladocopium goreaui
CTGATTGCCACGTTAACGTGAAAAGAGATTGTGATCACTACATTTCTCCCAACAGCAAGATTTCGACTGAAGAGTATCCCTATCGAACAACATGCCATAGAAAGGACGACGCCTGGTTCATCTTAGACCAAAACTTCATCCTCTGGCCAAAATACGAGGCCTGGAACGAGACCATCGCTCCATGTGAGGTCATGCTCACGATCTTCCATAAGGACATCATTGACCTTCGCGAGAGGACGGAGCCCGAAATTACAGTAGATGAAGCCATCCCTGGGGATGATCCAAAAGATAAGGATCTAATCGAAGTCATCAATCCCTCCACCGGTGATGTTGAGAAAATAAGAAGAGACGACCCCCAATATTATAGTGCAGACGGATTCAAAACAAGAAGGTACAAGGGATCAAGTAAACCAATGGACATCCCATCATTTGTTTGGCAGTCCATGTCTGTGAAAGCCAGAAGAGATGCAATCAGAGAAGAACAAATGAAGTTAGCCAGAAATGGAGCTGAGAAGAAACGAGCCGTTAGAGCCGAACAAGAACTTGCAAGACTCGAGAAATCCAAGAAGGGTGTTGCAAGTATTATCAATCAACTCCATCATGCATATCACTCAGAAGATGATTTTCCAACCATGCCCACATGTAAGTATTCCCAAGATAGGCATCGGGTTAAGTGCGCCCGGGTAAGTATAATGAGCGGGGAAAAGATCATCAATACTCTTGTGGCCCGGCCAGTCAACAAGAAGGAGATTAGGTCCAACCCTAAAGCTCAAGAATCTCTTGACATTGAGTGGAATAAGCTCGTCAAGAAAACTGCCTGGTTGTACGATACCGTGCAAGAGTGGAGCGTAATCTCCGACTGTGCCAAAAAGAAAGGGAAGAAAGTACATGTTGGAAAAGTGTTTGAGATTTGTGTTGAGAAAGGTAGTGAGCTTCCAATGGGCCACAAGCTTAGGAAATTTAAGGGTAGAACGGTATTCCAGGGCAACAATGTCCGTGATGAGAACGCCGATGTTGCTCTTTTCTCCGAGCTAGGCTCATCGCCTGCAACCATGGAGGCTGGTAAAGCTGTGGATGCATATGGTTCACAACCAGGACACATAACTCAACAGAATGATGGTGTCCAAGCATATACTCAAGCACTAATGGAAGGGATTGAAACCTGGGTGGAACTTCCAGTTGATAGATGGCCCAAACATTGGGTAGGCAAGTATAGACGCCCCGTTGTACTCCTTCGCATTGCCTTATATGGTCACCCTGACTCGGGGGGGCTTTGGGAAATTCACTGCGAAAGAATGCTCATAGCGGTGGGGTTCATAATGCCTGACCCGGAAGGGTGGCCATCAGTGTTCTTTCACCCTGAATTGAAGCTCCTCTTGGTAGTGTATGTAGACGACTTCAAAATGTCAGGTCCTAAAGAGTCGATGTCGAAAGGATGGGAGTTAGTCGGATCCAAGATCGATATGGATGTCCCCACTGACATTGGTCGATACCTTGGATGTGATCATGTTCAAGAACTTCAAGTTATGCTGACGGTTCATGATCACCCTTTCGCTCACCTCTTCGATAAGTCCCTTCCTGATCCCGCCGCCAAGGAGGCCGCAGCAGCGGAGAGGACTCAGGACTTTTGGGAAGTTGACGCATCCAAAGGAGTCTACATCAGACATCACTGTCAACCAAGAAAGGGATTTTATGTTCCAGATGAAGAAATCATAACTGCATGTAACTTGACTGATGTTAGGTTTACTGACTTTGTGCAAAGCACGTCGGAAGACGATGCCGTTTCTGAATGGGACAAGTACCTTGATGAAACGGGGGGCTATGCACAAGGGAAGAGAAAGCCTGCATTATGGGTAGGTGCCACTTACCTATTTACCAAGACTTGCTAAGATCCCAAAATTGCAGTTGCATCAATTAAAAGAGATAAAAACGATGCCAAAAAGAAAGCAAGAGCTCAAGGTTTCAGATACATGGACCAATTGTTCAAAGATCAACCATGCATGTCCAAGCCAGTGAATGTGATGACATATGACATGCAACCCTTTTTGCAATCATGTATTGACCGATACCAGTCACTTGCCGGCAAAGACGCCAAACCCCTCAAGCAGGTATCCACTCCTTTTCATGAAGAGAGGATTGCAAGACCTCTGGAAGGGGAGTCCGAGCCGAAAGGTGCACTTGCTCCAATAGCTGCAAGGGTTTTGATGAAGATCCTATTTGCCGCCCGTATGGCAAGATATGACTTGCTTAGAGCAGTGCAAGGATTAGCAGCTAGGGTAACAAAATGGTCAGTGGATTGCGATAAGGCATTGCATAGATTAATTTGTTACACACATTCTACATTGGACCACAAGCTCAAAGCCTTCGTTGGCGATCGAATTCAAGAGTGCAAACTTTGGTGTTTTGCCGACGCCGATCATGCCGGTAAGTACGACAACAAAAGTACTACTGGATGTTTCTTAGTCCTAATAGGTCCCAATACATATTTCCCACTCACTGCATTCTCTAAGAAGCAAACATCAGTGTCAGTTTCTAGCACTGAAGCCGAAGTAGTTGCTGCAAACATTTCCCTCCGCGCTGTAGGACTCCCTTCATCCGGTTTATGGGCCTACCTCCAGAACGCGGGGGGGGGATCAAGCACTCCGGGAGGTTTGCCAAGAGAGAGCATCAAGACCCAACCTGAGGGTAATGGTGAGTATTGGGAGTTTTTACGGGATAGAAGATTGCTTGTCCGTGTTCATCCAAAGAACAGGGCCCACCTTTTCAATCCGACCGAGTCCAAGACCATTCCAATCCCCATCAAACGAATTGGCAACTCCAGAACAACTATCTTTATTTCATCCGGAATGATGGACTTTATCCAGGACAATTGGAAAAGACGGGGCACCAGACCTGTTGACAAACAATGGACAGGAAAGACATTCTTCCGTGTTTATGGACCTTACGAAAGTGACTATGAAGTTGAATCATCGGAAGTTCGGGAAGCACTCACTGATTTTGAATTTGTAGGACAAGAGAAAATGGGTGATTACATGGTGTCACTCTTCCCTCCCAAGAGCATCCGTGGAATATTCGTCGAAGACAACCAAGCTACTATCAGAATCTTGGAAAACGGTAAGTCACCATCATTTCGTCATACGGACAAAACCCAACGGATCAACTTGTCATGGTTATCAGAGCAATATAAGAGGGGATGGTACGATCTGACATACGGACCATCCAAAATGCAGGTTGCAGACATCCTGACAAAGCCTTTCACTAATGCAGAGAAATGGCGATTTGCACTTGCCCTCATGTCCCACGTAGCACCCAAGAGTAGTAGGACCAGCTCATCCGGTTCTGATCGTGCAACGACTGGTACCCCACGGCCCAAGGCTATGGCATCCAGTCGAAGCTCCGGGGAACCGAGAGCCAGCCTGAACCCCAATCGATTGCTAGTGGAAATTTGCTGCAGTCCCATGTCAAAGTTGAGTGATGTTTCCAGAGAAGCCGCTGTTGGATGCAGAGTGGTCCAGTTTACCGAGAAACACAATTTGTTGGACGAAGAGTATCAACTGTATGTTGCAAGCATTGTGAACGATTTTCCAATGTCCAAAGATGTCCTTTTGTGGCTGAGCCTCCCTTGCACGGGGGGCACATCGTGGTCTCATGTGAACTTGAAAATCCCAAGTGCCGCTAAGAAGGTCATGAAACATGTCAAGACTATGAAGAGGTTATGGAAAGCTTTTGAAAGATTTGTTCATCGGTTATCCAGAGACTTTGAAGTCGCTATTGAATGGCCTCAAAATTGCCGGTACTGGAAATTCCCGAGAGTACTCAAGTTTATCCATGAATTCTCCTTGAAGAGATATGATTTCCATGGATGTATGCTCGACACAAAAGACCACGAAGGGATTCCTATCAAAAAGCCCTGGACTGTCGCTACTACAGTTGATGAAATTGGTTTGGAACTGTCACAATATCAATGCGACGAGTCACATGACCACGTGCAAGGGAGAGGAAAGCCACTCAAAGAAACTGAGAGTTATTCATACCCTTTTACTGATTGTGTGCATAGAGCTTTTGACCGGGCAGCTCAATCTGCTCGAACATTTGCGTGTGCTTTGCTCGCCGTCTCCGACCTGCCTTTCTTTGCCGTGATGTTGGACGCTTCTTCCGCTTCGGTGTCTCTTCCTCCTCATGTGACGGAAGCAGCTCAAGCTGGGGTACGTCTTCCGGAAGGTCGGCCAGGTTCGGAACATGCCAATTGGCGCCAGGATGCAAACTTCCAGGTGGAGCAGATCGCTCCGGAGTTTCGCTTGACGATCTATGAGAGGATTCTCCAATGGGAAAAGAAACTGGCTACGATTCGAGGCTCATGCGTGGCATGCATCTTTCCTGATGGTTATGAAGGTGCAAACAAGATTGGAAGTGGGCAAATCCCGATTGGTGACGTGATTGATGGTCTCATCGGGAAGGACACCAACGAAACGCAGAGGACCTACACTGACATTGTCGATTTGGTGAAGGACATCCCTGCTGCTTTGTTTGGTGCCGTTGAATGCCCACCGGAAGGTGAGGCCGACTTGATTATCGTTGGTGACTCATCTTTCGCACTTGTGGCCAACCACGACAACCCTGTGCTCTGCTCCAGGCTTTCCTTTGGTGAACTACTACAGAGCAAGGAGTACGCCATTGGCCAGATCAGGTCCGTTTACCCAGGACTGAAATGGGGTAAGGGGCTCAGTGCGATTAACCACCAAATCTGGGAGTTGATTGAGAAGGTCGAACGTGAGAATCGCCTTCTTGACAGACCAACACTCCCGATCATGGTCGTCGTCGGATGGGCGGGGAACGATGTGCACGGGGACTTTGGGTACCAAGGGTGTACATGGATTCACCAATCCAATCTCACGAAGTCAGAAGCCGACCGGAAGGTCGCTGCCGAGTACGTCGACAAGCAGTACAAGAAGGTGCAGCGATCCCTGGAAGGACTGGTTGAGATTTCAAAGGACCCCCGTGTCATGTCTGTGCAAGTCATCGGGAACGGTGACCATTCCGGATACTCATTGCCGCCATCTTACAATCGCGAGATGGGCAAGCACATCAACTGGCTGGCAGAGCGCGGCATTCAATGTGTGAACTCCACTATGCTCGCTCAGGGTGGTAAATACGACAACTACCACTTGCACGACCACCAGTTTAACCGGAAACTGGTTTATCGTTTCTTGAGAGGAGCCATCACCTTCCACCTCAAATACGTTGAGCTCATGTCGAAGCAGGACGAGCTCAGGTACTTTGTGAAGAAGTTCATCAGCAACGAACAAGACCGTGTGGCCGCGGTCCATCTCTTCCCCACGATGGTTCAGTTTCGTTTGGCTTTGCTCGGCACTCAAGAGGTCATGGAAGCCGTCTCCACTGAGAAGAAAACGGCAACCCCTGCCCAGGTCTTTGATGAGGCAGATGAGGAGATCCTCATGTGGGTCCATGCAGGAATCCTTGAGGCCAACGAGGAAGCCACCCGGGAGGGAAGGCCGATGCCCACAGCTTTCACTGATGAAGAGATCAGCTCCATCGTCCCAATTGACCCTTCGATCGAGGACTACGAAACCGAGGAGTTCAGGGCCCGACAATACCTTCAAGAAGATCTGAATCAGGCCGCTGCTGATGGTTTCTCAACCACAACCATTGAGTCGATCGAGGTCAATCCTGAGAACACTGATGTCGAAGATGATGTTGAAGTTGTTCCCGAGTTTGATGAATGGGACGTGATCCTTGACGAGAAGATCATTGTCAATCCCCATGATGAGAAGGTCAAGGAAGATGAAATCTCGGAGGACCGAGCCAAGGAGGTTGCGGATCTCAACAAGATCATCAAGATCACATCCACTGAGGCAAAGCCTTCGGGAACGTCGGCCGATGACCCTGCGGCTGCAAAAGATGCACCTGCCAAGGTTGACCAAGGGGGAGAAGACATGACTTCATCGAGGATTTCAACATGGAGCGTGGTTGGTGGTGATGAATCCAAGCCCAGCGACATGACTTCTTCCAGGATCTCAACATGGACCGAGGCTGGTGGGTCTGAAGCCACTGCCATGGACGTTGACTCTGAAAAGAAGGAAGGTGCTGATGCTGCCCGGAAGGGTGTGCCAACTGACACTGCGGTTCCTGAGGCTTCTGCTTCTTCCGAACAGCCTGCTGACAAGACTGCCATTGTCGACCTGACCAAGACCGAGAAGAAGGTGGAGGTTGACAAGCCAGTTGGAAAGCCGGCCGAAAAGAAAATGCCGAAGAGTGAAAAGCAAAAGGCACCAGAGTCCAAAGCGCAGCCCAGACAGAAAGCGCCGCGACTCAGTGTCGAAGCTGATGCAGCCCTTCGCAAGTTGGAAGAAGCAACGGAACGCCAAGAGGGATCAGTATGGTTGGACCCCAATGACATGATCAACAGGATCCCCAAGGAGTATTGCGGCCAAGGGCGACTGAGATTTCTTTCCACAAAGTTGTCTTATGTTCTCCGTGGACACGCATTGAGCTACGGTGCTCGCAGCCCAGACATCGATCCCATGGATCTTTCGATGGATTTCGAGGCGGTGATGAAGACGATGGCCCACTACGTCTCCTACCCGAAGATCAGTGAGGTCCTGTCCATTGTGCGCAACAGTGACACCAGGCGCTTCCAGGTGAAAGTGGCCCAGCCCGATTTGCCTGAAGCAACCTGGAAGGGTTTGCCATGGAAGGTTGTCGCCATCAGAGCAGTCCAAGGACACAACCGCGCAGTGGTGGAAAATGCCAAGATTTCATCGCTGGTGAAGGAAGTGTTTACTCTGGATCCAACCTTCTCCAAGGCCGACCTCGACACGCCCAAGTTGCCAAGGACAAACCTTCGTCCAGACCTTGTGCCGGAGTTGATGGCTGCACTCCCAAGGGTTATCTACCATAGCTGCGACGGGCTCGCTATGGAAAAGATAGTTGAACATGGTCTCATCCCAGGTGGCTGGCCCCAAAGAACAGGAAGGGCGCATAATTTCTTTATTGCGTCGCATCCATGGGATGATTCAGTCGGTGGCAGAAAGCTCGCGGGAACGCGAGCCGGGAAGCAATATTACATTGCCTTTGACACCGAGCTCATCGTCCAAAGCGGCTGCCGATTGTTTCGCACAGACGAAGCAATCATAAGCCCTGACTGGATCTCCAACGAGAACATCATTTGCACATATGATCCTGTCAACCGGGAGTTTGCCTGGGTGAATCGCCCCTATGAGATCACACGTGTGGGGTACAACAGCAAAATGAAGACCCACAAGGACCAGGACACTCCGAAGAAAGAAGCCTTGTCCAAGAGCCCGTATGCCAACGCCAGGGACAGTCTGAAGGCCTACCTCATGAGCGGCAAGTCCATTCGACCAGGCCAGATGCAGATGACCGACTCTCCGGAAGAGCTTCCCCCACTTCTTCGTCGACGTGAAGGAACTTCAGGACCCTTTGAAGACAAGGTGACGTTGAAGATGGCCTCCTTTGGTGCTTTGTCCAATGCTGAAACCATCCGCAAGGGCAAGGGCCGGGGAAAAGGCAAGGGAAAAGGAAGCCGCCCGGGAGGGCTGGCCCAGCGCTCAACAAATGCTGAGGATTACATCTACAGCTCAAAGATTGAGATGCAGCAGGTCAGATGCCACTTCTGCGGTGAACAGAACATTGAGGGCACCCACAAGTGTCAGTCGTGCTTCAAATGGCTGATTGCTTGCCACTTCTGCGGTGAACAGAACATTGAGGGCACCCACAAGTGTCAGTCGTGCTTCAAATGGCTGATTGCTTGGTCGGATGGAAGAATTGCGACAGAGGTATGCCGGATGGAAATCTCGGCCAAGAAAACCAATAAGGTGTTTTCCCTGGACAAGATCGATTTTGAGAAGCAGCCACGTGCTCAGCGAGTTTCTGACCGCACCCGAGCAGATCAACGTCGAGCTGGACGAAGTAACTTCGGAAATCTCAAGGACGCTGCTCAGACACATGCGGGAAGATACACAAAGCTCGGCTTCAAATCGATCCAGGACCGCATGGAGAAGGACCCATTTTATTTGTTCAACAATGCGGTTGGCCAGATAACCCCTGACTGTTGTCAGTTTTTGGAGGATCTGGCAAAATGCATTGCCCCTGATGTTGGCCGTACCCGAGAGAAGCGAGAAAAGCAGCTGGGAACAGGTGTCAGCACTCGTTTGATTTTGATGCCTGACTTCAACAGAGACATCCGACTCCCGTTGGACGTTACCAAGGAAGCCATGGTTGCACATCATGCACGTGTTTTTACACTCCCACAATTTGCTGTTCTTGCTGCAGACTTGCTGAAAGCGAGGGGGGAACCCACGCCGATGTTATTTGGATGGTCTGGCTCAGTGTTACCTGTGGATCAGGCGTCAGCCCAAGATTGTTTCTTTGACCTCGTCGACTTCGCGAAGAGGCAGTGGAAGGAACAATACAATAACATCAAGGGTGAAGAGCACTCCTTCGTGGATGAAGCCACCGCATCAGATGTGGCTGAGTTTCCATTGGCAAGGTCCTCCAAGACGGGTACTGGCGAAGGGCGAGAGGGATACCGGCGTCACTTTGACCCGATCCAGAAGCCAGCCAAGGGCAAGGGCAAGGGTTATGGTCAGCAACAACGACCAATCTTTCAGCAGGCCATTGAGTGCTGGAAGTGCGGTCAGTATGGCCACAAATCCTTTGAATGTCGCAGTGGATGGAGCCGAGGGCAACAGTGGGGTTCATATGGATCTTACTCAAGCCGCTCGGGAGGGCAGGCCCAATGGCAAAGCTGGAATTGGAATCAGGGCTACTCTGGCCGAGGTTGGACTGCTGATCCTTGGGGGAGATCGACAGCATCGAGCTCCTCGGCAGCTCCTCCGGAGCCAGTGCAGCCACCTCCAACGGCAACGCCTGTGCCTGACACAACACCATCTGCTGGCGATTCTGCCCAAGCTGCCTCTGGATCAACCCCTGCAGCGGAGCCTCCACGACAGGTACCTCGTGCACCAGTTGTGATTGCCGAGGAGTACTGCGAGATCAACGGCCAGCCACACTTCAAGCGCACCTACAATGATGGGACGGTAGAATTTGAATCTTGGTAGATGTTTCACATCTCATGCCATGATTTTATGCCTACCGGAAGGTTTGGCCGATTGGATGAAAGCTGACCTATGGTCATTCAGTTCAATCGAATTGCACATATTTCCAAAACTTGAAATTTCAACTTGATTAACTTGATAAACTTTTCCAATTGCTTCAAAAAGAGTTTGACATCAGCATCCGATCCGTTGCGGTAGTTGCACGTGTACAGATGCCGTGTAGGTTAGCCTGATACAGTAGTTTCCGAACCAAAGGCAATTGAAAGGAATGGTAATGTTCCTATGCCTTGGCGGAAGCCAGGCCAACTTCACTTTTGTCTCTGTCAAACATGTGCCGTGCCTGGATTGAAAAGCAGATGCATCCGAACACCTTTTGCCTCATGCATTCGAGCTATGACCATTTTCGCATAACATTAGGTAGTTGTATGTACAGTGATGTCTGTGTTTGCCCGCTCTCAGGTCACCTCTGGCGGGCTGCTGCTTCCGGCCTCCGTTAATCTGCGGACGGCGGGGGGTGTTTAATATGAATACCCCTGTACATACTGTATTAATTCATTTACCTACGTTATGTTATGGCTCAAGAAAACAAGCGCGTATTGCTGTTCGTTTGTGGCGTGTTAGCCTGTAAAACAGATTTGAAATGCGGATATTATGGATGTATGCAGACTAGATAGATGGATAGATAGATCGACAGATAGATACGGTTTTCTTAAATTGGGAGATCCCCACAACCATGGGTTTCAGTACTAAAATGGTGTATTTTAGGATGATTTAGGGGTACCTCCATTTCAGGAAACCATAGGAAACATGCGTGTATATATATATATAGTCAAAGACGGGTGGTAAGAAGAAAAGGACACCCGCCACAAGTTTAGCAGGTGCATTTTTGGGGGGGCAAACTTGTCCAGCACCTGCTTACTGCAGTCTTTCCGGCAACATGTCACCAATAACCCCAAACCTGCTTACTGGGGTTGGTTGTGGTCACACACTATGAACATAATTTATCAAATCGTTTTCTTCATTCCCTCATCAAATCCTCATCAAATCCTCATTTTATCCTCATTTTATCCTCATTTTATCCTCGTTTTATCCTCATTTCCTCATCAAATCCTCATTCTATCCTCGTTTTATCCTCATTTCCTCATCAAATCCTCATTTTATCTTCGTTTTATTCTCATTTTATCCTCGTTTTATCTTCATTCCCTCATCAAATCCTCATCAAATCCTCATTTTATCCTCATTTTATCCTCATTTCCTCATCAAATCCTCATCAAATCCTCATCAAATCCTCATCAAATCCTCATTTTATCCTCATTTTATCCTCATTTTATCCTCGTTTTATCTTCATTTCCTCATCATATCTTCATCAAATCCTCATTTTATCCTCATTTTATCCTCGTTGTATCCTCATTTCCTCATCAAATCCTCATCAAATCCTCATTTTATCCTCATTTCCTCATCAAATCCTCATTTATCCTCGTTTTATCCTCATTTCCTCATCAAATCCTCATCAAATCCTCATTTTATCCTCATTTCCTCATCAAATCCTCATTCTAATCCTCATTTCCTCATCAAATCCTCATCAAATCCTCATTTTATCCTCATTTCCTCATCAAATCCTCATTCTATCCTCATTTTATCCTCATTTCCTCATCAAATCCTCATCAAATCCTCATTTTATCCTCATTTCCTCATCAAATCCTCATTCTATCCTCGTTTTATCCTCATTTCCTCATCAAATCCTCATCAAATCCTCATTTTATCCTCATTATATCTTCATTTTATCCTCATTTATCCTACATACATACATGCATAGGTTCATGAAACAAGATGCAAAATAAATGAGGTTAGATAATGAGAATTAAATGAGGTTCATGAAACAGGATGCAAATTGAATGAGGTTAGATAATGAGGATTAAATGAGGATAAAATGCAAATTTCAATGGTTTTGGTCTTCCCAGTGTGTGGCTCACAAAATCTCATAAAACTACCGCCCATGTCATTGCATGTCGCATGTGAGAAGAGGCTCTCACCTTTTTTTCCCGCTTTTCCCCTTGCCTTCCTGTCTTTGATGGTTCTGATCTCTTCGCACAAGAATGGATTTCTGCCGTAGGCAGCTTGCATTCTGGACAAAATTCAAAATCAACACGCACAAATGGATTATTTATACATCCATATATATTTATATACATGTATTTACTGTAACTCACCATAGACATGATGGAACCTTAAGGAAAAAACAAGAGTTTGGTGCTGACAGTGTATCCCTTGTCCAGTTGCTATGGTACGCATGCTCCTGTAACTGTACATTTAGGCCACATCGTGACCCAAATTCACTTTCAATGCACCTTGGATGACTTGAATTCTTTCCTTGGAAGTGGCGCAGAATGGACTTTTTTCCAAGTGCTGCTGCCACGCCCAAAGAAGGCACTCTAAAAGTGCTTGGGCCGGATAAACAAACCCTTTCTTGGTGTCACCAAATGTCCGGGCAACTGATTTTTTGGTTGCAGCCGGATAGCGTACTTGCCAGGTGTTCGTAGTATGGTGAATCCCAATTCCTGTTCCAGGAATGTTTGGCAACAGGGTCATATTGATTTTTTCCAAAAACTGGAAAGCTGGAACATCCTTGAAACTGTCGCCCGAAATGGCTTTTGCCACAGGCTTTTCAGGAGGGTCAAGGTTTTTCTCATCAAGAGAGCTATCCTCCTGTGAAACGACAAAGGAAACACCATCCCCTACTTTCCACACAATTTCATCACCGAAATCGCTGAAATCAAAGGATTCCTCCATGTTCATTGGGCCAAAGAGTTCATCATCACCGTTCTCATACGGCATGACTGCAACCTTGCAGCGAGGCAGGCACCCCCAGTAGGCAGGGTACAGGCTATGCTTACTGCGCTTAACCACTACTGTAAATCTATCATCCTATTCCTAAGTACATGCTCTGCACCTAAATATAAATAAATAAACATATATATATATATACATTAAAAGGGCGATCCATTCCCAGTGGCAGCCCTGTAGGCAGAAAGGTGGGTTCTGCTTACTGCACTGAAAGTTATATGTATAGATATGTACATATTGCTTGTCGAAAAACATTGAAAAAAACAATGAAAAAACAATGCAAACTGATGAAAAACATTGGAAAAACATTGAAAAAACAATGAAAACTGATGAAAAATATTGAAAAAACAATGAAGACTTAGAAAAAACAGTGAAAAAACAATGAAAACTGATGAAAAACATTGAAAAAACAATGAAAAGTGATGAAAAACATTGCAAAAACAAGGAAAAATAATGAAAAGGTTTGGCTCGAGGACTTCGACCCAACAACAGCTGGCTCGAGGACTTGGACCCAAGTCGCTTTTCCGCCAACGCGCCAGTGAGGTTTGCACCAGATAGAAACACACCTGTAGCCGTACTGCTCTGCAGTGTCCTTCATCTTCTCCGTCTCAAATCCTGGCACATTCTCGTGCGCTAGAAGAGGGGTGCCCTTCCGGAAATGATACAGCATGTAGATGATCAGCAACCGGCCATTGGTGTTCTCGCCGCCCTCCCCACACCCCATGGAACTGTAGGCAATGCACATTGAAGCGCTGAGATCTAAGAAACCTTTTCGAATTGGACACCTAGGTTGGCCACCCCTGGCAATATATAAATATATTTACACACACATAGGGGATCAGATTTTGCATATACAGTACAAAATGATTTGGAAATTTCACTAAAAAGCGCAGGCAGGCACTTCTTGAGGTGTTTGCAGCAGAAAGCGTTTGGTGGATGCTTTATCCTCTTTTTATCCTCATTTCCTCATCAAATCCTCATTTTATCCTCATTTTATCCTCGTTTTATCTTCATTTCCTCATCATATCCTCATTTTATCCTCATTTCCTCATCAAATCCTCATTTTATCCTCATTTCCTCATCAAATCCTCATCAAATCCTCATTTTATCCTCATTTCCTCATCAAATCCTCATTCTATCCTCGTTTTATCCTCATTTCCTCATCAAATCCTCATCAAATCCTCATCAAATCCTCATTTATATCCTCATTTTATCCTCATTTATCCTACATACATACATACATACATAGGTTCATGAAACAGGATGCAAAATAAATGAGGTTAGATAATGAGGATTAAATGTGCAATCACAACAGCGTGTTTCAACTCTCAACAAAGGTGCAGTAAGCAGTTTTCATTGTTGATGGTTTGATGATAAAACCGGAAACTGCTTACTCTGTGCTTACTGCACCCCTGAAATCCAGGATTTTCCCCAAAAGTGCCAGAATCTAGGCATTTTAGGGTGTGGTAGGCAGAAAAATCTCTTCTTACCACCCGTCTTTGACTATATATATATATGAATGCATATATATATATATATATATATATGATAGACAATAGATATGTACACGTGACATAGTTTTAACAAACAATTTATAACAACTACCCTCAAGCATGGCCTGCAGGTAGGTATACCATGGTACACCCAGTTTTCCGGATCCAAGACTGTCCCATCTTGGGGGCAGTAGCTTGGGCAGGGGATCATAGGGGTTATATCCCAACTTATGGGAGTTAACTCATTATGGTGATACCAATTTTTGAACTTCAACTGTCCAAGTGCAGCAAATCGCGCAGCAACTGGATCAGTTAGATCCTGCCAGGATTCCATTGGGGGCACCGCAGGACTGGGACTAGCTGTGGCTGTGTGGCTTTTTTTGGTTAGGGCCCGGCTGAGGAAGGCCTAACTTGGTTACATTGGAAACCCGGCTCAAGGAGCTGCGATTTTTGGAGCTTTTTTGGTTGGGTTTCACCTGTTTTTCTTGGCATCATCCATCTGGGATGATCATCCCACTCTTCCACCTTGTGGGGAGAGGCCTGCCCTAATTCGCTTGACCATTAGTCTAAATTGTACACGGTATGAATCAAGATGAAAGCTAAATTCTAGGTAAATTCTAGGACATTTTAATCACATGTGTTATTTCATCTACTGTGGCGCAAACACAGACATATGCGTGTATATGTATATATATATATTACATTGTACTACAGATGTGTTGCATTATTTATGATAGATATGTTTATTGTGCTGTGTTATGTTGTGTTCAATATATTTTTTTACATGGTGAAATGTTACAAATGACATATGTTTTTAGTTTCACATTATTTATATATATATATAAATGAATATATATATATATATATATATATGCTACACAAACGTTTAGATTTTTTCTTTAATATCCAGTAGAAATTCCTACAGCCGACTACACAGCTTCAACGTCCACCAGGATGGCCCGACTTCGTCAAAGAGGACGTTGTTTTATGTCACTGGTTGAGCTGGTTATATCTGCTTGGTCGTTTGGAAGATGTTTGGTTCATCCCCAATACTACCATAAATGGGTTGGATTCCAACCATCCCCAAATGCTAGGTATATCATAATATTATCACACATAACTGGTTGGTGGTTTGGAACATGTTTTTCATTCTCCCCAACCAGATTGGGGATGATGATCCAACCTGACGAACTCATATTTTTCTGGGTGAAGCCCAGGAGTCCTCAAGCGCGAACACGGGGCCCAGTTGGCAACCTTCACTCAGGTTGGGAAACAGGATATGGATCTCCAGCAACGTGAGATGATTTCTGGATATGGATTTCTACTGTTAAGATTCTTTCACATAGAGGAGAAAGGTTGAAATATGTTGAAATTGAATCATGGTTTTTAAGCTTTAGTTGCCTATAGTTGCAGGGTTTTTGAGTTTCTAGTTTTGCGTTGAAAAGATTTCATGATTCATGATTCATGATCCTTCGGATTGTTTGGTGGGAGTTACCTTTTGTCGGCACCACTCCTGTAGACACCATGTGCTGCCTGGATCCTAATCCATCAGTCATGTCAAAACCACCAAAGAGATCCAAAGAGCGCTAAATGCTTGGATTCTCGCATTTGAATCCATCTGATTGGATAGTGAGTCAGTTGATTGTTGATGGTTTGTGATGTCTCTGGCAGTGATGACTTGGGCTGCCAGGGGCTCATCGGGTGGACATCCTTGGGGGTTCCCACCGTTTGTTCCAATAAAAACAAAAAAGGCTGGTGATTGTGAATTTGGGTGAGTACTTTTTCCAGTGAATGTTTCCTACTTTTTCCCGAAGCATCCTGAAAAATCTCTTGCCTTTTCGCCCCTGACCACAACTGATCTTGTACCTTCAGGTAGGGGCTGGAAATCAGACAGCATTTAGGCATAGAAATTTTGGCCGCGACCCACATATTTTTTCCCCGCTATGTCTTGGTAGTGTTTAAATGTGTTTAATATACCGCAACATATCTAAAAAATATAGTAACTATTTATAGCTATATAATTTCTTTTGGGGTTCCTGCGATTTGATTTAACCTTGAAACCCATGGCAGATTGCCGTTGGATGCCCTCAGATCAGGCCGAAAGGACATGATGTGTGAGCTGCCGGCTGGCTGAAGAAACAGATTGAACCAATGACAACTGCGGGTTGAAGCAACAAAAATCCATCCAAAGATTTGAGTGGACCATGATTTGATGGGAGTATGATGTGAAATTCCTGAAATTCTTGAAAGTGCAAAAACAAGACTGAGGCACATGGCTTGAAAAGTCCAGCAGGGAACCATCGTGGTGAAACGGGGGATATCGTTGGCGGTTCACGGAACCGCGCCGCGCCGCGCGGCCGATCTCGGCCCTGCCGTTGTTTCACCGACACCGCTGATGCCCTTGGGAGAGCCTTGGGAATATTTCGTAAACCCAACAAGAAATCTACCATTTCAAAATGGATTATACAATCTATGTCAATCTATTTTGATTTTGGGATATTTTGGGGGTGGTGCACTATTAGGCTGGCAGCATTACATAGTTCTGAGAAGTTGAGTAGTTCAATGGCTTTCGGATCTTTAAGTGTAAGGGTTTATGGTGTTTGATGGCTAAAAACATTTTGAAACCATGAAGGAAGGACTGTGTGATATCCGCTGCAATTCTTCTTCGAGGTATTGAAGGTCATGAATTTGACCACCGGAAAAAAATCCGTGGGTGAAGAGTCCCACCTATGAAATCTATCGTCAGTAGTTACGGTAACTCACCTCACTTTAACATCTTTAGCCACCTTTCCATGGAAATGATAGGAACCCCGAATGATGGGGCTCCCATTCGCATACTGCTCTCATACTACTCCCAAAAAAAAAGACAAATCGTATGGGAAGATTGTGGGAATGGGGGTCCCATGATGGTCCCCTATCAATTCCATGGATTCCACCCACCGTAGCTTTGAACGTCGCCAATCAGTGCCTGTGCCCAGGGTATCCCAAGGTCAGTTCGGCTGGTTTTAGTGTCGATTCGTCGGGTCGTCGCGACGTACCTTAGGTGCCGCCCTGATGAAAAGCAGACGATGGGACGATCGGGCTTTCCTGTGTGGACATGGCGGATGACTGCGAAATACTGCGAATTTGGCAAAGAGGGTGGCATTATGTGGCATTAAGGATCATTAAGGTATATAAGTTATATTTATTTATTAAGTTATAAAGTATAACAGGTTGTTGTTTGTTGCGGAAAGAGATGACTGTTTACGCTAAGGATTTGCATATGATTTTATAATATTTTATATAATTGTATATGCAGGCAACAACCCAGCATACATGATCATATATGATCATAGATCAATGAGTTCTACTCTGTTTCCGTCGCCATTTAGCGCTGCCCGCCAGCGTGCCGCCGTCGTTTAGGGACTTGGACAAAACGGGAAAAGGTGGTGCCCCATAGCTCGCTACATGACCTTCATGGTGAGATATGTAATGATATTCTGGGGTTATAACATGTTATAACTTATAACCAACTTGTAACCAACTATAATCATTGGTTATAATCCAATTAGCAGCATTGTGGGGTTAACTTATAATTCTACAGATTCTACAGCTGGGGTTATAACCAACTTATAACTGGGAGGCAGCACCTTGATGATGACTTTAGCGAGGTAAAACGCGATGGCGGCCAGTTGGGCAGAAGAGGTTCAGGACTATCAGCTCCTTGCAGTGCAGTGGAGTTGTTGATTTATGAATATTCATGATACTGTATGTTTTTTGTGTGTCTTAATGTTTCTGAACGTGTTATGTTATGTTATAACAAATATTTTTTCATTTACATATACATGCATTATATATTAATTATTTTATATTATATATATAATATGTATATATACATGTATATATGTGTATATATGTGCACTATAGTTTTTTCCATGTGAGTACTTGGAATATACTTGTAAGCATTTTGCCATGACTCACCTCTTCAAGACCGGACCCATGACCGCCCCGGTTGACAGAGCGCTCAGGCGCCGTATTTGTCGTATGATATGGCAATAGACATGTGTCACGGTAAATTCACCAGGAACCCTCTGAGTTCCTCAGCTTCAATTAATCTTGCTTTATCAATGTTTATCGAATGTCAATGCCCAGAAGTTGCTTATCAATGCAATCCTTCACACAACTTGTTGGTTTCTCAATGTTTTTACTTAATTCACTTGATGTTGTGAACCCCAAGAGCGGCTACGCCGGCAGCCGAGGCATGACAGAAGGGTGAAGGTGCACCCGGACCTGTTCAAAGGTCGCACGGTGGGTCTCGAAGCTGCAGGAAGCGGTGGGACGGGGCGGTGCTGAAGGTTTGGGGTAAAGGGGCAAAGGGGGGTTCCATAGTCAAGGGCAAAATGGATGGTTTATATATGTTTATATAAGTTTATAACGGAAAATCCCACGAAAATCCATGACCATTGGGACGGTTAACCATAGTTGAGCCATCGAGCCATCGAGATTGCTATCTTCTCATATCTTCTCCTTTGTTTGGGTGTTAAGTTGTTCTAAGCGCATCATTTTCGCTGGTCCCCAGCTTTTCTCAGGCTATGTGCGTGGAGAGAACAGCAAGAGGGAGCGCAGCTACAATCCGTCGCCTCGGCTGACCTGCTCTGACCGTGTGAAGTCAAGCAATTCGGCCTAGGGATATGCGACTGTCATGTCATATCAAGCGCCAATGCGTATCATATATATATATATATTATAATATCCCCCTCTAGATATCCCTTATGAAAGGGCCCACACCGGGGTCCGCAAATTACAAAATGGCAAGACACAAAATTACCTACCACCAATCAACCCGTCATTTTATAAACCAGAATATTTTTTAGGGGCTATAAAATGACTAACATGGGAACTTGCCCAACACAAAGGTCGGTGCAGGATTCAACATATAAAAAAATGATAGGGAGAGAGAGAGAGAGATATATATAAATATATATATATATATAAATATATATATATTTGCGTTATACTATATTTTTACTTACTTTGCAATATAAACAATTTCTTTTGACAATTACCGTTTTTACCAGCAAAAACTGAGAAACACATACCCGCAGAAATTGGGTTTGGACAGTTGTTGTTCTTTTAATGCCCAGAGTTTCCTTATTAAATGAATATTTTCTCTGGTGACACCACAGTTGGGACAATTTTCCACCTATCTAACCCCCGCCTTATAAAATGATGCGACGCCCATTGTCCTTTCGCACATTTGGAAAGGTAAGACGCTATAAGATTTGTTTGCTTTATTTCTGACCTGGAATTGTCATTTTAATATTTAATTTTATGCCAATTGATGCTGCCATATATTGTTTGCATCGTTGAATGCCATTTTTATAAGTGTTTTTCACCTGGTTTGTCATTTTTATAGCCAAAAAACACGTCCCTCTGATAAAATGAGCGGACCCCGGGGTCCGGCACTAATCTAGAGGGGGATTATACAATATATTATATATATATATATTATAAATATTATATGGTTTGGATAGATGGGTGTGTTGGTATAAAGCTATTGTTAAAGGCAACTATTTGGACCGGAACATCAGAGTGGAAAGGAATCAATCCAAGGTTGATTGCAATCTTCCTCATGAATTGGATGGCCATTTGGAGGCTATAGATGGCTTTTTTGGTACTCGTAAGTGGTGAAAGGTTATATAAGACCACCTTATTCAATCTTATTCAGGTTCGGGCGAGCGAATCCCAAAAGGAAGCATAGTCGGAGTTTTGTGGGGGGAAAGCGTTTGATGGACCATTCGGAAAGGAAACTTCCTACAAGGTGGTGCCCCTTCAGTTTTAAGCTGGTTTATGGTCCCCATGAGCTCTAGATATATCTGTCAGTCCTGTATAGTTAACCTACAATCTTATAAACCAATTAGCGAACTATGGGCCATGGGGCACTACCGTACCTTGTACCCCCTTGAAATGGAGGTTTTTCATGGGAAATCAACGATAGATGGTGCATTTTCGGTTGCCATGTTGAATTCCATTGAATTCCCATCAGGTTGCTGGGCCGATTCTTGGACCAACACCGAGAACGAGAGCAGCAGGACTTCGAGGAGAAGGCGGGCCATCGGTTTCTCGAAAATCTGGAGGGACATCTCCTGGATTTTGAAGGAAAGACCTACAGAAAAGCCCTTACAATTGATGGAGTGTGAAAAAAAAAACCAGGGTTTCCTGCAAAAAGTACGTGAACCAACCCATGAAGAGGGCTACAGTATGGAGAGAGAGAAGCCTTTGAGAGTCCAAAAGGTGTGACCTAAGCGACGTTTGCTAAGTTGAGAGCTGAGGTGGAGGTCGACAAGGGAATCTTGAGAAGACGCCTAGTCCGACGCATAGGCCCAACTCCTTAGTATCAAATGATTGTATTTTTTTACTTTACATAATTTAATTTTGGCTCCAATTGTGTATTGCATTTGCATGTCCGGTTACACGTTGGGGCTACCTAGGATATGCAATACATATGTTTTTTTGGGCAATCCCATCTTATATAAATACGTTGATGAGCAGGTGAAGAAGAATTACCTGAACATGGCCAGAGACATTCAGCTACGAATCTCTGTCTGATCGGCAGATTGAAGTCACATGGGGTTCCATCAGACGTTTGCAGACCAAAATGGGTGCCACAACCTGGCAAGTGAATCGATTTTTTTGGACATCCTTGTTCGAAGACTATCCTCGTTGAAAGTAATATTGAAGGTTTTCCGCTGCTTTGGACTAGCAGACGGTGCCAAGCACGGATCCGGGGAACCAACTTGACGATGGGATCAGTCTTCTGATTTTATGGAGAAAATGATGGGTGCTAGTGAATTTGGCGTATGGACCGATGGGAAAAATATGTGGAACTCTCGGAATCAAGCATGTCTTAATGGGAGGATCATCTATCAATGGATCTCCATGGTGAATTCTCCGGAAAACCATGTTGCAAAACACCATCTATTCAACCTTGAGCCCAGCGGCTTGAAGCTGATGAGCAAAACAATGACGTCAAATCAGTCAGTCACATGAGCACAAGATGGGGATAGAAGCAGCATGAAGCAACAAATGGATCGAAACAAAACAGGTTGCAAATCACTTGGAAATCTTGGAACTATGTCTCCAAGAAAAATCGTAAAACATCCTTTCACATGTCAAAAGAGTCCCCCAGAGTCACCAAGGAAAAGAGGCTCCCTACGACCTCATCACACATGAAAGGCTGATGATTTTGGGTGGTGGGGATGGGTGGGGTAGACTGCCGTGCCCAAAGATGATTCTGATATGCCCATGATATTCCCATGATTTTGGGATAATCAGCATGTTCACCCAAAAATCAAAGACTTTGGTTATCATTGGGCCATCAAAAATGGGGCAGGGCCCAGCCACAGCGTGGAGATTATAAACAAGAGACTTCCAACCTGGACTACAACGGCTGCAGGATTGGTAGCAACCACGTATGTGGATATGGATGTATGATTATCCCTTTGCATCTATAAATCCAGAGATAATCGCACAACATCTCATCAAATCCCCATAAAAACTGCATAAAATCACCATACAATCATCCTAAAATCACCAAAAAGTCTTATTCAAACCACACTTTCAATCCAGCCTTTCCCCATGGCACCTGGCGCAGGAAGTTTGAGGCTTTGGTCCCTGAAGCGCTGGACCCAGCGAAGCCCAAGGAATTGAAATGTCCCGTTCCGGACGCTCGGAACTGGGGAGACCGGGGAGACCATGGGAGGACCGAGACCTGGGGGAACAGCGCCCCAAGTGATTTTCAAATATGCCAAGTGAGTTTATAAGGATGTTTAGGGGCTTGATGGAGGTTGATGGAGGTTGATGGAGGTTGATGGAGGTTGATGATGATGATGATGATGATGACGATGATTATTTTTGTTATTATTGCTGTATTATTACTGCTGTTATCACGAAGAAACAGTTTAAGTAACGATAATAAGACTAGCAGTGAAAATAGAGTTAAGTTATATATGATTATTATGATTATATATTGTGTTTTTGGAGATGTTGGAGTTATGAATACTTCGGTGGGATCTGTATCACGAAGCGGGGGTCGTCCCCGGTCGGGCCGATATGGGCCAATGGGCTGCCAGAAGATGTTACCCATCTCCCTTTCAACATCCCCAACCTTGGATTGGTAGTTTAGTCCTTTAATTACTGTAGTTGTTTGCTATAGAAGGAACATGACCATAACCAGCAAAAGGTGAATTTCTGGTGGACTATGATTGATTGACCATGTCAATTTGTGCAAGTTGGGGGGCCAACCCCCAAGGCCTAATTTAATCTCAATTGTAGATGTATTCACCATATTTCACCATCCATATCCCCAACAGTTTGGTTACCCTCATCTTCCAGCTGTCTGGAAGTAACCAACCCCAAAATCATTTCTGGTTCATCACTTTGGCTGCCCTTTCAAAGAGGTAGCTGGAAGGTTGGTAGGCTAGAACCCCTGGGAACCATGGCTACCTCTTTGTCACGCAGATCATGGGGGTGTCTGCTGGGGGGGTGTGGGCAAATCAGGGTTTCATGTGACGAAACTGACTAACTTTGTTTAAGTTTATTTAAGTTTATTTAAGTTTATTTAGCTTTATTTAACCTTATTTAGCTTTATTTAGTTTTATTTAAGTTTATTTAGCTTTATTTAAGTTTAATTAGATTCCTGCCTATTTGTGATGGTATCCATGCCATCTTGCAGTAACCCCCCTAGCACACCCTCCCATAACTACCGTGATTTTGTTGGTTTCCCATCTTGGTAGGTGGCCTTCTTTTCACCGAGGACACCGCGGTGGATTACAACATCATCTCCAACCTGCGCTTCGACGCGCACCACTGGGCCCATCCACAGAAACGGTCGGGCGCTGTTTTTTCTTTTTTTGACCGCTGTTGATGGCCGGAGCCCCCTAATAAAATATGGAAAAGTCATGGAATATCTGACATCATCCAACTCCAGTCCATGTAAAATCTTCGAAACATGTGGATGGGATCTGGAGGAACATGACTGATGGGACATCCTGGGACCATAGGCATCCCGGATCTGGGACTCTTCCAGGCCCATCCCTAAAGATCGGGTGCCCAAAGCGCGGATGGTCCCAGCCTTGCTCCATAAGGCCGGGGAGAAATGGACGGTGGAAACGAACTAATCATCCTGGAGTAGACAGAGAATTTCTGGTTGGTGGTTTGGAACATGAATTTTATGACTTTCCATATTGGGAATTTCATCATCCCAACTGACGAACTCATATTTTTCAGAGGGGTAGGGCTCAACCACCATCCAGGAGAATTTGATTATGGACATTTCACACAAAAACAAACAGGCAAAACATGGGACAGTAGATACAATGAACATTTCCAAACAACAACCCCCGAAATATGGGAACCATATGGCAAACTCCTATATGCAATCTCTTCCAGAATGGCTACAATGATATGCAAGGCTTAAAACATTATGTTTTTCAGGGCAAAAACAACGGGATATGGACCGACAACTGGGTCATAATTGTATAGAAAACTATACCATCCACCAAGTTTAAGATGGATTTGACTCCAGCCCTGTGAGGATTTTAACATTTTGACCAACCGCTACCTCGAACACCACGAGGCAACGTGCCGTGATGAGGCAGAAATTCTGCTACCCAACACTCTTTGGAAATACCTAGCAGCAGTTACAAGTTTAAAAAGTTATATGATATGGGCAGGACGAATATGTTGGTCGCTTTCAAGTGCCGTTTTTGTGAGTGCTAGTAACGTACCAAAGTTTGTTTGAATTGGCTTCACCTTGCTTGAATCTGGCAACAGGGTGCAAATGGCTATCCTGACCTTGCCGCCCTTGTTGATGGCCTCCGTTCGGAAAGATGGCTGGAAGCTTTTGAGTGTTAGTCTTGTAAGTTGCCAATTGCATCCAACTGAAGCAAATACCAGGAAACCATGTGTCTTTGAATTGCCACCAAACAACAACCGGTTTCTCAGTATTGGAACTGAGCTGATTTTCCATCCGACGCCAGCATGGTCGTCCATCAGGATGCCAGAACACCAGTGCCATTTCACATTTTTTCCGAGGGCGCCACGCCTTCTTTTCATGCTGGCAGCCATAAGCGTTTGCCGATGATCGTCTCAAGGTATTGGAACTGAAATTTGACAATGTTTCTTCCAAAATAAATCGTCTTGATGTGTATTAGACTGTGTATTAGACAGCTGATAACCAACATGATTTTTGAATAACCAACTGATTATTATTGTGTTGGACAACTGATATTTGAAAACCGTCTCCTAAAGATCCACCAGGAGAAGGTCGAGCGGGATCGCGAGCTGAACCTTTTGGAAGCCGTCAACCGTCTAAGCCGGGGGTTGGACCAGGTTTGGACCCGGTTTGGTGGGAAAAAAAGGTGTTTTTCCATCCAAACATGGGGGGTTCACAATACAGAGATATGGGGAGATTGGTGATATTGAATGGTAGATCTTAGAGTTAGACTTTAGATTTTTGTGGGTAAGATATATGCTCCCACTGCTGGTTTCAAGTGCAGACAGAGACTTACGGGGTTTCGAATGGAATGTGGGATGGGTGCGATTGAACATGGGGTATATCACCAAATTGTAACTTTAAAGGGGATGATTCGATAAGGTTTACGCTTGAATTAAGCAGTTGATTTTGGGGCTCCCCATTTTCAGACATCGAAATCGTTCTTTTCCTCCCTGCAATTTGGGACGATGTTCAAAGTGAACGAACAATATTTAGAGATAGGACGACGCCACCAACCACCTCTGATCTATCACTGGTAAAGTATCATGGCCTCAGTGGTTGCATTGATCAAGCCCCTGCTGCTCTTACTACTGAATACATATGTGTGTAGTTGTGTGTATAGTAATGTGGGAAACCAATAATAAACCTAGAAACCCAGTGCCATAAACAATTGCCATTTGGGGATGGTTTACAGTTTCCATTCCTGGTGATTGTGGGGATGGTTCATTATATAGTGGGTTTACCCTATTATGTTTGATATATGTATGCAGCCCAATACTTGATCCTGTGATGCTGATCAGCTTTGGCGTAGATGGAATGTCCAATCTACAGATTTCTAGGTCCTAAGGTCCTAGATCGCCTACTGGGTAGATCAGTAGGATTTTCAAAAATGTGATTTTTCACCGATCAATGCAGCTCACGTGCTGCAACGGCCGGCCACCAGAAAGTCGGGCACCGTCATGCCACGTTTGATCGTCTCTGAGGCGGAAAAGATGCGCCAGCAACCCTTCAATCCGCTGTCGCAAAAGTTCTGTGCCAGTCCAAGCTGCATTGCCCATGTCAAGGGACTCCATTGAGGGAATGTTGTTCAAAGTTGCGCAAACATGTTACTTTCGAATTGTGTTATAGCATGAGTTTAGTTTCTGGATATGTTTCTGGCCTTCTATTGATCAAACTTTGTCTATAGGATATCACAGCTAAATATTAATGAATATTAATAGATCAATGAAGAATTTTATAGTTGAGTGCTTTTTGGTGACCTGTTTTTGACGAATGCCCATGCTTAAAACACGTGTCTTCGGGGTGGATTTTTCAACAAGAGAATGTGGGGGCGACAATGAGAGAAATTGTTGGAAATCCCGGCGCTGGTTGTACCCTATTTTTTGAGGGATACTTGGAGGTTTACCTTCTGGTAAACTAACATAACTATGGAAAATCACCATTTTCAATGGGAAAATCCACTATAAATGGTCATTTTCAATAGCTATGTTAAATTACCAGAGGGTAGGTTCAATAAATTGTTCTGCATGGTCTTAGTTTTACAGGAACCATAGCTTCAACCATCAACTAAATCACTCAATGAAATCTAGCATTTTGAGGGTTGCTTCCCAATAGAATCCCCATGTTTGGCATAAAACCCATTGAAATCATGTTAAGCAGCCCTATTGCTCATGCTTAACCACCAGAAATCACCATAATTCACTAGAAATCAATCATATATCATATATATATATTCATATATCATATATAATATCAATAGTTAGAAACCCTACACTCCTAGAAAAAAGATCATTCAAATTTAACATCACCCCTTATACTCCTATAAAATATCATTAATATCCCATGGTTTGCCCATGAAAATCCCCATGGACACCTGCGAGGTGATGCGCGGCTCGAAGAACGAATGAGAGCTTGCGGATGCCTTACCGGGGGGACCGGTTGGAAAATATTGGGTTGGAAAATATGGATGGAATCCATGGTTTATATATGATGCAAATCCATATTGAAATGTTGGAATAACCATATGTTCCAACCACTGCTATCAATCCATATGTTCAATCAAATTATGTATGGATACCCAATTATGTTGAAATTGATTGACATTGATGGAAATTAAACATATGGAAATGATGTATATTTATCAATATCATAAAAGATGGCTTGAAATATATAATATAGATTTATCCCATGGAAATTTCGGACATGTTTTCTTTTTAAAATCCCATGGTCCATGGAAATGGACATGGATATATAGAAAAACAGCCGCAGATACGGAAATGGTGTATTAGTTCATATCCCATGATCCAGGATGACATTTCGGAAATTTAAATGGATACATCAAAAGATTGCCATGGAATCATATGAATCTTATGGAATCCATGGATTGAAACGGAAACATGGATGAACTCCTTGGTTTTTCACGGGGAAATATTTATGTTCCATGGCTATCCACCATGGATTGAACATTTGGAGTTCTCCAAGACAGTCATTGTCCAGGTCAAGATGCCCTCACCACTGAAGTGAAGCTTCGAAACGAGGAGGCCCAGTGGGGTCTTTTCGGTGGAGGTTTCTCAAGTCATGGGGGGTCCACAAGTCACCCTGGTTGTTTCAAGACTCAAATGATCATCCATGGGTGACGAGTGGATGATTTGGGGTGCCCCCATTGAATCAGGTATCCCAGATCCTTCGGTTTGGGTCAGAGCCAAGCCCATTGAAGGGATGCAGATCCCACTAGGCGCAGCCCTTGTCCTACCGTGGCAACATCACCAATTGCTATGTGGGGTGCCTCAGGGAGCGATGCATGTGAATTTCAACATGTTTTTAATAACACATTGTTGATATAAACACCTGTTTTCTGATTTTTCTGGAGAACATTCAAAAAGAACTTGTACTGTATGTGGAATGTAAGTCTGGATCCAATGATGTTCTGAGATGTTCTGTAAGCCCCTGCCACTGTTTTCTAGTGTTTTCTTCCAAGATTCCACTGCAAGACCGCCCAAACTTCCTTCCACACGTGTCCGTGGACTTAGGACATGCTGAGTCACCAGGTCGGCGGGATGGACACATTGACAGCGGAAACTCTGGCTTTTAGGGTCGCAAATTGGTGGGGGGTTCAGCCATAAAATAAATCTGGCAGCTTGGGCAAACCATAAAATATGGTAATTCAGTGGGTAATGTCGTAAACCAGCCATGACTGGGAATGGGTAAGTTTATACCACCAACCAAAAGACGGTGGTTGAAACCATGGTTTTATCCACATTTTTCCATGGTAATTCGTTGGGGATCAGTCTTGGGGTTCCATTTCTGGGATCTGGAGTGAGCGATGAGGATATTATGACGATATTGCTGTATTCCGTTGTTGTCACTAAGCCCTCACCATACATTAAGGCCAATAAGTCAATAAGGGTACGGTAACCAGTCCAACATAAGCCCTTGTAAGATAGGTGGTTTTTGATAACTTACCCAGACCGGTTGCAATTTGAGGATATTGTTTGTCTTCCGGCAATAAAAGCCGCAACCAATATCAGAACTGGTAGTTTCGATGTTTGATTCTTTTCGGGCGCTTTGAAAACCACCAACTGGATACACACTCTGGGGTATATTGTATTGTTTGATTTGGTGGGGCAACACCCAAAGTGCAATTTCAATGCATTATCTTGGGGTTGAATATGTCTCAGGGAAGAAAGTCATCGGCAGTGAAGAATTGTCAGTTTTCCGGTCTAATCATGTGTGTACCGTCTGGTAAACTAACATACCTATGGAAAAAAACGATGTTTACCAGGTATACTACCTATTTCTATGGCCGTTTTCAATAGCTACATGAATATCACTAGAGGGTATGTGTTCTTTCCAGTGCTGTGTTTGATTGGTAGATGCGATCTCCAGCATGTTGATTCAATGCCAAATCGATTGACCAAGGGATGCAACGATGCACCACTAGCAGCTATACAACATCTTACAACTTCCGGAAAGTGTCTAAATCATGATTATACTGATTAGACAGCATGTTAATGCATGTTACATTTATATATAATTTTATATACATTTATACCAATCCATATTATTGCCGTATAGGTAAATCGAAGTCCCAATTCAGTGGTAGTTCAGGCGTGATTACAGACCTGCATCCTGGAGGTGAAGGATCCAGAACTCATGGATTACATCAAGCAGTCTGAAGGGGGACGCAAGGCACCGAGACCGGAGCCAATGCAATAACTTGGTCCCATTGAATAGCTTGGGAAGGGACATGTAAAATATGTTATAATAGGAAATCTTGATAGTTATAAGATGTTAACAATGATGTTACATGGTTGTTTCAGGGAACATCATTATGAGGTGCCAACCATTTCTGGGGCGCCTCCTTTGGATTTTGTTCGATTCTGTTGAATGAAAAAGGTACGGTGGTTGAGGTTTTGTAGGCATCCTCCTGCTTTTCGTTGGTAACATGTAACAGCCATGATCAGCCATGGTTTCCAGTTCGAATTTTTCCAAATTGACGCTGTAGCGCATCAGGTGCGCTACAAGACCCGCGTCAGATTCGAGGCACATCCTGGATGTGATTAAACCGCAGTGCGGTTTCGGCGATTTCAGTGGGACTTTCGTTTTCAGAGAGTTAGAACACATGCATAGGCTGCACACGTAGATTAGACTGTATAATATAGGTATAATATAGGTTAGATATGGTTAGATATGGTTAGATTAGAGAATTAATCGGATGGATTGGAATAGATTAGATGAGGTCTAATGAGACAGGGATACACATATGCTAATCAGTCTATAGATATCACTATATTATACTATATTAATTATATTATCTATTATAAAAACTACTACTATATATATATATATCACACATGCACACATATATTATGGTATGTTTGCCATGTTTTCTTTGCAAATATATATATATTATATACATATGTTTAATGTTCACCCCAATGTGTAGGTCTGCCCGTTTCTGCTGAGGAGGATGTGCGCCATGCTGACGTGAAGCAGGAGGATCGTGTGAAGCGAATGAAGCCTTTGCAGGTCATGGCGCGGCGGGCGGATCTGTAGAATCTCCTTGAGAGATCCAGCTGACTCTGGGCATGGGCCAAGCTCCGGATGCTGGGCACGCACCCGAACACATGTCAGAAAGAATGCCATACGGAATGTCAGAATGTATGTTTAGAAGGCACTTGCGGCCACACACTGGAGATCACTGGAGTATATGAACATATTCATTTTGTCGTTTGGATTGTTGTTTTTTTGTCATTGGATTCTGTCGTTTTTTGGTCCTGTCATTTGTCCCTGTCATTTGTTTGTATTTGTTTTTGTCATTTTTGTAATTTTTCATTGGTTCCCTTCATGTTTTGATGATTTTACAATGTTTTTGTTAAGTTTCAATTGTTTTCTGTGATTTTCTCCAATTTTCCATTGGTTTTCTTCACTTTTCATTGGTTTCCTTAGCTTGTTCAATGGTTTTCTTTCATTTTCTTGAATTGTTCAATTGTTTTCTTGATTTTTCATTGGGCTTCCACAAAATTGTCAATGGATTTGTTGATGCCATGCTAGAAAATCAAAGATATTAATTTTAGACAACTCGATGAACATGATAAGACAATGACAGAAAAATGACGGAAAAATGACATAAAAATAGCAAACACCCAATGTTGTTGTTTTTTTCAAATTTCATTTTCCTGAGGTTTCATGATATTCTATATTGGTTTTGTCATTTTTTCTCAATTTTTGTAAT
Organism: Cladocopium goreaui; assembly: GCA_947184155.2. NCBI lineage: Eukaryota > Dinophyceae > Suessiales > Symbiodiniaceae > Cladocopium > Cladocopium goreaui. The sequence continues at coordinate 29,425 of CAMXCT020000016.1, forward strand.
TTTTCATTGATTGCCTTCATGTTTTGATGATTTTACTATGTTTTTGTTACGTTTCAAATTGTTTTCTTCGATTTTCTATTTGTTTTCTTTGGTTTTCTTCACTTTTTTAATTTGTTTTCTTTGATTCTCTTCAATTTTTGATTTTTTCTTGATTCTTTCATTGGGCTTCTGCATTTTTTCAATTGAATTGTTGGTGCCATGCTAGAAAACCAAAGAACATTTAGAAAAAACAATGAACATGATAAGAAAATGACAGAAAAATGACAGAACAATTGCAGGAAAATAGCAAAAACCCAATGTGTTTTTAACAAATGTCATTTTCCTGGTGTTTCATGGTATTCTGTCATTTGTTTTGTCATTTTTCATTGATGTCCTTCATGTTTTGATGATTTTACTATGTTTTTGTTATGTTTCAATTGTTTTCTGTGGTTTTCTCCAATTTTCCATTGGTTTTCTTCACTTTTCATTGATATTCTTCATTTTTTAATTTGCGTTCTTTGATTCTTTTCAATTTTTGATTTGTTGTCTTTCTTTTCAGTGGAATTCTGCAATGTTTCAATGAATTTGTTGATCTCATGCTAGAAATTAAAGATTTCAAAAAAAAAATACTTTACTTCGTGTGATCCCCACCATGACATTTATACATTTTCTTACTGGCAAATCTTCTGGCATTCTACCTGACATATCTTCTGACATTCTATTTGACATTCTATCTGGCATATCTTCTGGCATATGATCTGGCATATCTTCTGGCATATCTTCTGGCATTCTATCTGGCAAATCTTCTGGCATTCTATCTGGCATATCTTCTGGCATTCTATCTGACATATCTTCTGGCATTCTCTGGCATTCTATCTGGCATATCTTCTGGCATATATTCTGACATATCTTCTGGCATTCTATCTGACATATCTTCTGGCATATATTCTGACATATCTTCTGGCATATCTCTGGCATATCTTCTGGCATATCTATCTGGCATATCTTCTGGCATATTTTCTGGCATTCTATCTGGCAAATCTTCTGGCATTCTATCTGGCATTCTATCTGGCATATCTGGCATCTTCTATCTGGCATATCTTCTGGCATATATTCTGACATATCTTCTGGCATTCTATCTGGCATTCTATCTTCTTCTGGCATATCTTCTTAACATTCTTTCTGACATTCTTTCTAACTTTCTTCTGCACATTCTTTGTCCCATATCTTCCTACATGAGGTCCGGCAGGGAACACTTGGCGTGGATACTCGCGGTTGAGGTCCGGCAGGGAACACTGGGCGTGGATGGTCGTGGTTGAGGTCCGGCAGGGAACACTGGGCGTGGGTGGCGTGGTTGAGGTCCGGCAGAGAACACTGTGGATCGCGGGTCGCAGTTGAGCAAGGACGACGAGGACGACGAGGACGACGAGGACGACGAGGAGGACGAGGAGGAGGAGGAGAGGAGGCGGAGGAGGAGGAGAAGGAGGAGGAGGAGGAGAAGGAGGAGGAGGCAACTGACATAAAATCTAACAACCCTCACCTGGCAGGTGGGGAACAAGGAAAATGACAGAAACACGGTGGAACAACTGGCAGAAAAATGACAGAACAATGACAGATAGAATTTAAGAATGACAAAAAAATGACAAGGCCAAAATAACACAAAAATGGCAGACAAAAATCTCAGCCTGTGGCTGACCAAGTTCTTCCTAAATGTATGTCAGAATATATGTCAGAAAGAATGCTAGAACCAGAATATATGTCAGAAAGAATGCCAAGTGGAATGTCAAAATGCATGTCAGAAATAATGCCAGATGGAATGTCAGAATGCGTGTCAGAAAGAATGCTAGAATCAGAATATATAGGTCAGAAATAATGCCAGATGGATTGTCAGAATGCATGTCAGAGAGAATGCCAGATGGAATGTCAGAATGCATGTCAGAAAGAATGCTAGAACCAGAATATATGTTAGAAAGAATGCCAAGTGGAATGTCAGAATGCATGCCAGAAAGAATGCCAGATGGACTGTCAGAATGCATGTCAGAAAGAATGCTAGAATCAGAATATAGGTCAGAAAGAATGCCAGATGGACTGTCAGAATGCATGTCAGAAAGAATGCCATACGGAATGTCAGAATATATGTCAGAAAGAATGCCAGATGGAATGTCAGGAATGCATGTCAGAAAGAATGCTAGAACCAGAATATAGGTCAGAAATAATGCCAGATGGACTGTCAGAATGCATGTCAGAAAGAATGCTAGAATCAGAATGTAGGTCAGAAAGAACCAGATGGACTGTCAGAATGCATGTCAGAAAGAATGCCAGATGGAATGTCAGAATGTTGCCATTGTCAAGTGCAGGTATGGCTGACTAAAACGGAGATGATCCCAAATCACGCACAGAACCGGCATCAACATGATGTATGTGTATATATATATACTTATATATGTACACTGTATATAGAGGTGATGCATAAGATAGGGTGGCAATGGAAAAATTTGTCGGATTAAAAACTTATGTATATATAATATGTATATATATATATATACACTCTCCTGTAAACTGACCTAGCCGTGGAGTTTCTCCCACCATGAATCTCCCGCAGATCGCCCACGAACGCTTCACCACTGAGATGGAACGCGGCTATGTGGGGTGGCCCAGTTCGTCGGATGTATGGAATTGACCATCATAAATGATGACAGGTACCCTTCGTCATTTATGCTGGTCAATTCCTTACATCCAACCAAAATTTGGAATATACCTGGACCAAAATTAAGTAGATATTGAATGTACCTATGAATGTAGGAACTAGCAATTATTATGATTCATTTTGGGAGTTTTCCCAATTCAAAGAATATTTCAATGTTCCCGCTGTACTGTACCTGAACCAAAATAGAAAAAAAAACAAAATCATTGAATTGGGCGAAAAAGGGTTGAAACTGGAAACCTATGAAAGTATATGCTGGGAAAAAAATGCATGGTTTCCGATTATAATGTTTCCTTGAAGAAATCCATCGAACTACAGGACCCCCTTCCCAAACAATTGACTATTCTTGCAACTCAGAATCCAAAATCCTGGACCAGAAGAGTTGAATGGAATCCAGATATTTCGTTGTGGAACCTGGCTCCTCCATTTTCGGTTTCGCTACGGGTCAAAATTTATCGCTTGGCAGGAACCCAGATTTTTTTTCCATTTTTGCTGGTACGGTTGGAACCATCCAGCCGGCTCACTGTTACCAGCTGGAAAGTCGCACCAGAAGCAACCCATTTTTCAATCAAATTTCGTCACAGTATAAATATGAACTTCTGATTTTGTTCTTTGCGAGGGCTTCAGAAAAAAATCACGTACCACATCGTATCACAAGCAAACGACTCTCGTAGGAAAAACATAATTCAAATCTTCTGAACTGGATGGGGTTTTCCATGAACAGTAATAAACATTTCGGCCACGAACACGGCCCTGCGCCAGAAAGCTGCCCGGCTCAGGATATCCTCACGCGACCTGACCGAAAGTGCTGAGAAAATCACCTTTTTGGGTTGCTGAGTTTGATGGGGATTTAGCCAGCATAAACAGGGATTTTTCACCAACCAACATAGATGGCTAACCCGAAAAAACGGGGACCTAAGCAGGAAAAATGGTGACTTAACTAGAAAAAATGGGGATGATCACTATTTTGGAGCAACCCTTTGATGTTTTATCAACTGGACTTGTCAAATATTATTCTGGGATGGATGTGAGACATGTTCAAAAAGAAGAGGAGGAAAAGAGTAAGGTTTGAGTTCTATGGTTGTTTGAAGCAGAGTACATTGCTTCTGGCACGAGCCGGATTTGAATAACCCACAATCAAATCGGCCGCCAAATAATCACAATCAATTCTTAGCTAGCTCCAGAGCATCCTAGAAACACGCAAATTTATAACCTGTAACATCCGTAAGCCTAATGGCAATTGGGCAGCCAGGCCCATCATTGTACTCCCGGGCTGGGGGCAGCATCCTGCGACTGAGGAATCAGGACTTTGGGTGTGCCTGGCTTGTTGCAGCTACAGCCGTATTGACTTCAATGATCCCCGAGGTTGCCGCCAACGCCGTGTAGAATCTATTAGAATCTATGTCATAGCACCCCCATAATTTGATCGAGAAAAATCCCAAAATATTGTTTTCCAGGATGATATGGACGATATTTCCCCTGCATTTTTCAGGTGCTCATGTTTTTTCATTTTGTTTGGGGGCTACGATAGAGTGATGCATGCAGGCTTCAAGTCCCATTTATGAATCTCTTCCTGACCTCAGTTGGTCATGATATGTCATGATGACATGTCAAACAAGCCTGTTATGACCACATGGTCTTCATTTGCTTCCAGATTGGAGCGTCACTTCTATGAGTCCAACTTCTACCTCTCAACTGTCTCCAGTCTCTTCTTATTCTCTTTTTACATTGTTTCGTGGATTGGAAGGCTGACGGGGGTGGTCCAACCCCCAAAGCACCATGGTAAAATGCACCAATGTACCGATGACCTAGACGCCTATGGCACGGATCGATGGTCCATTCAGCATTTTGGGGAGGTATACCGCGGTATACCCTTTGGCAATCAAACCTGGCCAATGGAAATCCTCAATTCATGTAGGTTTTTTGCAGGAAAAGCAGAGCATCCATAAATATCCATAAATAAATAATAAATGAGCAATGTTCCATTGCCATGTTTGGTTACGGCAGGGTAGATTCGATCCTCGACTTGGTTTAAAGAACATTTTGCAGAACCGCCTCCAACAACGGCTTCCTAAACACCAAGCCCTTGATATTCCCACTAAGTCTTATTGTTGTTTAGTTTAATTCCTCATTTTATCACAGTAATTACATCCTTACATCCATTCATACCCATTTATACTGAACCTCATTATATAGATCCCAAGACATATCGAAATTCCCTTTACTTGAAAAACATATATGTTATAGTTATGGTTCCCCCATGACCTCCCATGGGAGTCTAAGCCGACATCAGGCATCGCAAGGAGAAACACGAAAAGTTTCTCCACACGCCACGAACAAAGCCGTTGCTAACGCCCTGGCAGAAGGTCCCGGCCCTGTGGCCATGGGGGATTTTCCCAGGAACCACAATGGTTGTAGATGAATTGGGGGGGTTCTTAAGTCATGTGGGATCCCCGAAACCATGCTTGTTTCAATACCAAAAAGGTCTACCTTTAGATGATTTAGGGGCATATGACTTAGGAAACCTCCAATTGAATGGAACCAATTAGAGATGGGCGCACACCATTGGAAAAGGGCATCAAATCTATTGTTTATGCACATTATTTGCAGGGTTCCAATGGTTCCAAGTCACCTGAGCATTTGCGGGTGTGTGTCCATCTCCGGTATGTTTTAGACAGACAGATAGCGTTGAGGAGGAAGGAGATTTGAGCTCCAATTTCTGGTAGCTTTTAGTAATTGCATAATTTAAACACATAATTAGTTCTCTAGCTGATGGTGCTGGAGAGAGAGCGAGAGATATACACACATATATGTAGATTTACACATACACATATTTGTATACATATATGATTCTATGATCATATATATACATATATATATGTATATGTATACATATGCAAACGTAATCATACATACATATATACATACATACATATATATATATACATATATATATACATGTATACATTGCAAATGTGCAGTGCATACATGTTTGACACATGTGAAATGTATCGCCAGGTCTTAGAGCAGACCGGCCCGGCAGCCAAACATGGCAGATGGCAGATGGTTGACAGTGCAATGAAACATTCAATGAAATACAAGAAAAAGGTAGAAATGGCAGACGGTTGCGGATTTGGCAAGACATGAGTTGGCCTTTTGAACCAAGACAATGGGTGAGCATAGGAGAATCAATGCAAACCCATTTGCAGGCAAATCATATTGATAGTGTAAACGATTGAAGCAAGCGATAGTCCAAAACTTGGCTGAATCAAAAAACTGACTAAAACCAACATGTAAAGTTATGATCATTTATTAGTTATAACTGGTTATAAAAGGGATTATACATTCCATAAATTGGGTTACAAGCACTTTTAACTGGTAAAGGGCCATAACTGTAGGGTGGAGAGTTGGGTGATGTTGACATTGATACGGGCCATCACTCAGCCAAGCGGAGATCCACGAGACACTTGCTAAGCCTGAAATCAACAAGTCGTCACCTAAATCACCTTTCCGTGACGTAAAAATATGCCCCGAGCACAATTTTGCAAATCGAGCGCTTTTGCTTACAACAGCGCATTTAAAGAACTCTTCAGCCTGCTGCCTACTTTTATTTGAGCCGTGGCTACTTGTCATTCAATGTGTGCAATTCTCCAGGGATGAACATTTTTTGCAAGACCCACACGCTCAAAAAGGTCACGCAAAAAATGTGCAAAACGGGCGCAAATCGGCGCAAAAAAGTGCAAACGGGCGCAAATCCCAAAAACGTTACCTCTAAACCCCAAAGGATTTCTCACGCATGTCTATTTGTGTTTGTCTGAACGCCCCGATACCATTTACAGAGAAAAGTACAAAACCACGGCTCGTAAAACCTGTGACGCGCAGATTTTTCAAAAACGAGCACTTTTTCCTTCACGAGCGTAAACGTGCGTTTTAGGGCAGAAACTCAACATCATGTAAATTTACGTTACTTTGGAGGTCCTAGGATTTATGACCATTTTATTGTTGTATTTTTGTCCGGGCTATTATACATACATACATTACATTGCATTGCATTGCATTACATTGCATTACATTGCACTACATTACATTGCATTACATTACATTACATACATACACACACACACATATACATACACACACATAAGTACACACACACACATACACACATACATACATACATGCATACATACATACATACATACATACATACATACATACATACAGACAGACATACATACATACATACATACATACATAGATAGATAGATAGATACATATACATACATATACATACATATACAAATACATACATATATACATACATACATACATACATACATACATTCATTCATACATACATACATATATACATACAGATAGATAGATAGATAGATAGATACATACATACCATTACATTACATTACATTACATTACATACCATACCATACCATACCATACCATACCATACCATACCATACCATACATACATACATACATACATACATACATACATACATACATACATACATACATACATACATACATACACACATACACACACATACATATATATATATACACATATATATATATGTGTGTGTATATGGGAATCAAAGGGCCTGACCATTTCTAGTTGGTTTCTCCTGACCATTCAAGTATGACCCGGTTACTACTCTGAATCAGGCGGTCTTCTCAAATTTGTGGACCCCCTTGGGCCAAGACTTTTCTCGCAAAAATCAGAAGGCAAAATCATATGGAGCGTATAATGTGGGTAAAACAATAATAAACCACCAATTTGGGGATTGTTGAAATCCCACCTATTTATGGTGATGACTGGGGGATGGTTTATGGCATTGTGTTACCCACATGAACATGTTTTTTTTTGATGGAGATATCACGGGGATATAAGGACAGGGCTTGGTAAATGCGCCTATAATGTAAGGCTCACATGACCCAACTATTGAATTATTGGGTATATCTCGAGCCGAGCCTAGCTGATACCAACTTTCAGGTGATTTTTGAAGCAAATCCCCCAAAGATGGGGACAGGAGAGATTTGATCCTTACCATGGTTGAAGGATGTTGGTGGAAAAAAAACATGAATTTGCCAGGGCTACAGCTCAAATTTTTCAAAACCCCATTCCATGAGAGTTTTTTCTGGTGGACTCGCAATTTCTGGTGGAACCATTGCTACCCGGTTTAGCTCTTGATTTCTTATAGGCTTATAGGAATTCTTAGTGATACCTGTACCTAATCATGGGATGCACACTTTGAAGGGATTCCCTCATGAAGAAGGGCCCCAAAAAAACGTCTTGGCCCGGCCGGAGCACGCAATTTTTAGGCCCTACAGTTGTAGGCACTGGTGAGCGGGATAATCGGATATTGTGATCACTTGAGATCAATTTCAGCTGGTTTTTCGGGATTTTCCAAATGGTTCTTCAAATTTTCCAACGATCAGTCCTTACCGTTGTTGCTTCTAGCACTCACCGGTCCATTTACCGGGACAACAGAACAACTCCACCCACGCGCAGTACGTCCCATGGGGCGCTTCCAATGCGATAGCCCGCGCTGTGCGGAGTGCGGACGCAGCGAAGATGCAGATCTCACTTGCTCCAAGTGCAAATCCGTGGCTTGGAGAACCTAATGGTTTTAATGATGTAGTATTATAGGCTATATTAGGCTATTATCCTGTGAAAACAACCAGCTCGGGGCCCATTTTTATCATGTTTTCAGGCTCCAGCTTGAATGGCAATGTTAATTAGTGGGAAAGATACTGATAACCGAGTGGTTTTTTCATTGCACTTACATGCGTGGATGGTTCTTTCGGTTAATGCCAGAAAATGACCAAACAGGATGGGCCAATGAGACAACAAGGCTGACGACAGCATCTCCAGCATGTTGTTGAGAGAAAGCCCATGGTTGGTTGTGTTATTACGTTCTGGTGCTTAGTCCTATTGATTTGATGTAACTCCTCTCAGTGATGTGGCTGCACAGCACAGGTATCGGGTATAGCAACCGAGACACGGTACCAATGAACCCAGTACATAGTGGATGGAACAACATCCCAAGATTTTTTAGCCTATGATATCATGACATCCTATGACCAGCTGGATTGGTAGGGATTAAACTTCCCTCACATACACAATCTAGAAGTGGCTGGTTTCAAACATCGATTTTGAGCCAGGACGACATGACCCCCAAGTGCATGTTCAGTGGGATTGTGATTGGTTTGATTTTGGTTGGGTTTAATTTACCTCATCAGTCTCGTCACATTTTCCAACATTGTTTGAACTATAGGAATAGGGAAACACATATTACATATACTATTACTATACTATTACTATTACTATAGGGAAACACATATTATATATACAAGTTCGAACCCTGTACCAAGCTCCCATATCACCAGCCAACATCGTTTGTTGGGCTCGTTTTTTAGGTGGTGTACTGCAGCCGAAGCTGCCAACGAGCGCATTGGAAGAAACACAAGAAGGAGCCCGTTCAGAATGCAGTGCTGGTAGCTACTGTGGATGGAAGAAATCCTGCACCAATTGGTAACTATTGGGAACTATAATGCATTGTAAATAATGGGATTACAATGGGATAAACCATCTATTAACTGGTGCAGGATTTCCTCCATCCACAGTATCATTAGTCCCACCTATGCCCCACTTTGTTTTGTCGAACATGTTGGCACCCAAATTTCAATCCATCGCTTCGGATTTGTTTATTATCCGTAAGTCAGTACGATTTCAAGTGAGGATACTTGAGGATATTTTGGGGTTGCCCATGTGTTGCCCAACATTAAGGAGATTTGCAGCTAGGATGATCTATCCTTGTCCGCAAGTTCAGCTAGGATATGTTTTCATTGAGTGTTTGCTGATACGCATTGTTCATTAGTTGCACTCCAAGTTTGTTACCTCTTAGTGGCTTCTTCTTAGTCAACCCCTCATGATCGTTGATTTGCTGTCCTTGTCACTCTTACTTGGTCAACTGTTGATTGTTATTGATCTTGTCACCCCATGATTATTGATCATATTGATCAAGTCCCCACTGTTGGGATGAAACCTCAACGATTCTTGCTGGCGCAGGCGCAGGCTTGCTGTTTGGCACATGGTTGTGCCTATAAAATCCTATATATAAACTCATGATTTTTGCACCTCATCAAGGCACCATCACAGCCCATCCCGTCATATTTCTTGCTGCAGCCCTCACCTCGGAATCTTCACATGCACCTTCCATACTGCCAAACTTCCGTAACAAGGTGTGGGATTGAAGGCTTGTTTGGTTCTGCGTTTCAATCATCTCTTTTTCTCTGTTCTCCCCTCCTTCCTGGGATGATGAAAGATGATGGAACACAATTCACTGATATGCTTCAGATGGGTAGAAAACACGTAACACTACACATGGGAATGGGGTGGCCACACACGTATATATATATATATATATATGTATATATATATATATTATATATATACATATATATATATATATTTGGCGGATCTCTGGAAATTCGTCATCCCCTGAGGATTGCACTGAATTAGCCACCCAGTCGGACAGCATTCTGATAGAGGCAACACTGACGGTGGAACCTCAGCCCCTTGGCCAACAGAAAGTTGAGCACCAAGATGATAGCACCTGATTCTGGATGCCTTGTGTCAAATGATTTAGACATATGTAGACTAGAACGCCTGTTGTGCATTTGGGTGCTTTGAAGTACTTCAAAAACGCATGTTTGTTTTCCCAAATTTCCCTGACATTTCCCCATGCAATGATCTTCAAATCAAAGGAGTCCGAGTCTTGTCCACTTCCTATTAGATCATACCATCAAAATATAACAAAGAATATCAACGTTAGTCGCGCCAGTCGTCAAATTGCTTTCTCATTATCTTGCACTTAAAGTGAAAAATCATTCAGTTCTCTTTTCGCATTTCTTGATTTCTCATTCACTTTCAAGACCAAATGAAAAATCAAAATCATCAGGAATCATTATGACTCATCCACTTTTTAGACCAAATGTCATCAAAGTTCTCGAATTTCGCATTGCGACCGAACGCGCACGCTGAGGTTCCTCGAATGGCTCGATCTCTGGCTGCGGGCCCGCCCTGCGTTGCTGGATGGTGATGCGGGAGGCCCACCCGGAAGATCATGGGTGAATATCAATGGTTTGTATGTGCCTTACCCTCTGGTGAACTAACATAGCAATGGAAAATGGCTATTTATAGTAGATTTTCCCATGAAAAATGGTGATTTTCCATTGCTATGTTAGTTCACCAGAGGGTAACTATGGCTTAATCTATAGGGGTATGTTTTTTTTTAGGGCTAAACCTCCCAACATAGCCGAAATCATGATGGATTAGATGTAGCTTTTCATGAAAGATCATAAACAAACTAATACCCATAACAAGCAAAGCTGAAACATACCTGAGCATCGGCTGAGCATCGGCTTGTGTGTTTGTTAAGTTTAAGGGAAGTCTTTGGACTTAACACAATGTTCAATAAGAATCTATAAGAGACATGTTTCCGCTTGATTGAAGAAAAATACCCCCTGGTAAACTAACATAACTATGGAAAATCACCATTTTTAATGGGAAAATCCACTATAAATGGTCATTTTCAATAGCTATGTTAAATTACCAGAGGGTAAACCATATGAATCCCTAAATGCACAGGTTCAAGACTAAACCAAAGTTTGAGAGTGGTCGTTCGTTGTTGGAGAGGGTTTGCTAAGAGAAACTTTCCCCGAAAAATGTGCTTCTGGATGAAATCTTGACACAACACACAATTGTGCACTACTGTATTGTTATTTGTTCATTGAAATTAAACAATGAACCCAAATGTTTGAAGGTTTATGTAATAAGACCCCTCAGAGTTAAGACAAAGGTATGGTTTATTGCTATGTGTATCACATTAAGATCCATGACGGGAATTTGTGAAAATGCTCGAAACATCGCTGTAAGTGCTGTGTCCTGGAGTACGTGTTTCCTATCATTCGTACATCAATACAGGCAAATATATTTCGGATGAATCGTATTATCGATGGCCAATCATCATGTCCACCTGTTATATAGTCAATAATTGCTTGCCGCAATTAACTCAACCAAGGAACCCTTTCAGGATTTCACGCATGTTGCTTCTCTTCTTTGTTCAAAAACTGGGCAAACCCACGCTTGTAGACATGGTTATTCCCAATCTGCCTGGTTAAAAGCAATGATTTCCTTTAGGGTTTCACTTCAACCAATGTATTGATCATCAGACAATCAACGATGTTTCTGGTAAAATGTCAACAATTGCTGGCAAGCTCCTAATATTTTTTAATAAGTATATTATTTATACCTATAGATCATCCTAGATCCTCCAAGTACCCATGACACTGCCAAAAACTGAGAAAATACGTTGGTATATTAATTATAAATAAGTATATATATATATATATAAATATATATACAGGATGGGGCCCCCAAGATAGCTAAGTTGGTTTATAAGTGGCTTAACAATGGTTTATGGTAGATATAACATGATATAACTATTAACTATAGTTATTAATGGGGATTATAATGGTTTATAAACCAATTTATAACTGGGGGGCCCCATCCTATATATATATATATATATATAGCCCAATTTTTGCGAGGTACTTGATGGTACTTGGAGGGGTTTTAAAGATCACCATGGGCTTTTGGCTGAACTGCACCCTGCCGCAGTTGTAGAAGTGGTGAGTTCCACCGCGCCTGTACGTCGGAAGTCCTTGGAATGCGCTGGCCGAGCGTTTCTGGAGGCGGGATGGGATGGGACGGGATGAAAGTTGGGATTTTTTGATGATTTTGTGACTTTCTTGGAGATACCCTCTGGTAAACTAACATAGCTATTGAAAATCACCATTTTTAATTGGAAAATCAACTATAAATGGCCATTTTCAATAGCTATGTTAAATTACCAGAGGGTATTACTGTGTGCTTCTTTTTTCTGTTCCATGTGTTTTTGGGGGGATGTTGTGCAAAAAAAGAAATCCTCTGTTAGAATGATTTGAAGCCCGAGCCAGGGAGAATTGGCCTGACTGGGAAGACCTGAAAACACTGATGCAGTCTATAGGAAACGCCCAAATCGACAGGATATTTTTATCCCTGGCCAAGGCCAGGGTGCCATTGAGGTGACCCTGCGGAATTCTGTGAAGCTGTGTCCAATATTTTCAGATGCCCCAAAGTCCCGAAGTCCAGTTGTTTCATTTCCAAGTTGTCTTTTTCCCCTATTGAAATGGTGATCAAATTTGGATATATCATGAAATGGAGGTTTCCTGAAAAGGGTGGTACCCCCATTTGGTTATATCAATTTTCATAGGATGTTAGAGTGGATTTTGAACTAAACCCAGCCATTGGGGTACCCCCATGACTATGGAAACCCCATATATTCAGGCTCACCGCTGTTTCTGTCAGGGCTATGAGCGCTGCATGGAGAGCTTTCGACCTGCTGACGCTCCGGAGGGCCCAGTGACCCTCAAGGAGGAGGCGCGACAAAAAACGTCGGGACTCACCTTATGGACCAGAAGTGGTTGGCAAGGGAGTATTACCCTTTGGTAAACTAACATAAATATGGAAAATCACCATTTATAGTGAAATTGTCCCATGAAAAATGGTGATTTCCCATAGTTATGTTAGTTTACCAGAGGGTAACTATCAGTAAATATCTAAACATAAAACCCGCTTTGCGTGCGCTTCTTCGACACGCGTGACCTCACAGAGATCCGATGAATGAGTATCCCCATAGTATCCACCTTGGAAAGCCCTATGTATCAAGGGGTTCGTTCTAAGAATGAATCCCCCACATCAAGACCTCCTATGTTTTTAATATAATATAATATATAATAATATAACAATTAATACACACATATATATATATTATATCTATTTATATTATACATATTTTTTAATCCAGCTTCGGAACTGGTCTCTTTGATAATCCTGCCGTTTCTTCATTTTGTATCTTGCTCTTGCCCTTCTTCTTTTATGCTCCTATGTTCCATCGCTACTAGAGAGTGTTCATTTCAGGGTTTTTTCAGGTACCTAATGATTTAAATAGGGGTACTGCGCCGTAAAATGTGGTACCTACTCAGTGCTTGTATCCGACTCAGGCACCGGATAATATTTTTTTGACAACCCCAAATTGACCCAAAGACTCTACACATGCAGCAAACATTGGATACATATCAATATATACATATATATATATATATATCATATGTACATTTCTGGATGATGGCTGGTTATTTTGTTTTAAGATGTTTGAATCATACAAAATTAATATGTGTCAAATGCATTATTTCAGAAATTTCATCAAACATTTGGATTGTACTACTATATAACCCCTAACCAAATTTTGAATAGTGAGCTCCAACAAACATAAGATTACAGGGTATGATGGGTATAGATGAAATAAAAGGTATGATATGGTATAATGATGTATAATGAATATGTGTTTTTTTCTTTTTCAAGGGGTAGCTATGTTCCCAGGCGGACAAAAAACCTCCCTCTCCCATGTCCGGTTCAGGTGCGGAGTGGCAGCCGCGTTAGCGTGCACAATAGGTCATGCCCACGGAGGACGAAGCCATATTTGCAGCGCTGTCAGGAACGTGCAGCACCTTGGATTAGATGGGGGCATGGTCATGGGGGTACCTTTATAGCTGGATGGTTTTGTTCAATTCATCTCTGGATGATATGGATGATATGGGGGTAGCCCTATTTCAGGAAACCTCCAGATAGCCACAAGAGGGGATGGAAGAGATCCTGCACCAGCTGACGGTTGTTGAAACTCCCCTGTTAGTTTTTTCCCTTTATTGATAGGGTTTCAACCATTCTTTCGGTGGTGCAGGATTTCGCAACCATCCACAGTACTTATCAATTTACCAATCCTTGTACCTGGGTCCTTGGGAGCAACCATGCTTGGGATGAGTGCTTGATATGACGAGCATATTGGTGACACGGATTAATCCATGTTAAAACCACCAACCTGGACCAACCTGTTATCCTTGTGACGTCTTGTGACCAGCCTTTTATTAAAGCAGAGTATCTATAGGATTGATGTACCTTTTTAAAAAATCGGGATCTAGCTGTTGAAAAACATTGGATTCTTGTCAGGTTTAAGCAATTGATTCAGCTATTTAATCATCCAAATGCATGTTGATTTAATGTCATGTAAGCATGAAACATTCCACTCCTCTATATCAAGTTCACAAGTTTCAGAAATGTGTTTGTTTTTTCTGCCAAAAACTGGGGTTGAACATGATGGAACCCGGAAATGAGGATTGAAACATAAAATGATCCTGGGTTCATACTTCAACCATCTTCAACCAATGTGGATGTTTGATGATGTTTGCATGATTCTTGTGTATGTGTGTGTTCCAGCATGTTTTTTAGCCATACAAACAGAATAGGCTTGGATGTAAGCACCAACCATTGGGATCTAGGTTTTTAATCCCGATTCTCAAAAGTAGGATTTTCATGGATTTTCAGTACAGGAAAATGTGTTCCATGTGTTTGGTGATATGCAACAACTTCAAGTTTCCGTCAACACTTGATTGAAATTAATGAGTTGGAACCACCCAAGACGCAGGGGACTGCCATGATGAGCTCGCGAAGTGCCAAGGAAAGACGTTCCAAGTTGCGACCAGGAAAGGAGTTGAGCAGAAGATTGCGAGGCGAGTAATCTGCAGTTTCTTTTTGGAATGAAATATTTGGATGTTTTGTGATTTCAATTTCATATGTTTAATTATGTTGATGATGTTTCTGAGAGTTGTGGGTATATAATAATCATGCACTTTATCAAATAGTAGATGATCTACAAACTGCCGCACATTTGGAACATCTTCGGAACCGAGATCATCTCCCATGATCAGAACCAAAACGTAACTTATATACTCTGTTTTTGGTATACCAACCCAGAATATTGATATATAATGATATATATATATATATAATATGTATGTATGGGTAAATTATAACGACGTCACTGAAACAACGAAGCCTGTTAGGGAAATCATCCCCAAATTGCCGAACTATTCAGGCTAGTGACATATTATAATATAATTACCCATATATATATATTTTATATGTGTGTGTGAATATGATATGTGCATATATACAGTGTAAGTAAGAGTAGGGGAACACTCATGGTTTAAAAAAAACATGTAGTTCATTGTTTTCAATGTTTGCTGCAGATACTGCATACACATATTTATTCCATTTAGATTATAATTACTTTATTTTGTGTTTCGTTTGTAGTGCTTATGTCAATGTAGAGCGCACTCTTTGACTTCATAGCTCGCTGAAAGAAAGAGAACGGCTCGTGTAAATGTGGCGTAGAATGCGATACATATCTCTATGTGCAAGTCGGGGCGGAGCATTCATTGGTTCTTTAGGGGACTGACTACTCTTCAAGTTGTTGTTTGGTATAAACTAAGTGGGCACTAAAACAGCATGGAGATTGACCAGCATCAATCATGGTGGCAAAATGCCTTGAAAAAAACACCTGACATCACCTGACTGCATGGTTCGGTCCGGGAATGACTTAGCTCGGAACCATCCGAGCTGATGGCCATGACGGCCATGAGTTGTGGTGAGCTGCGGAGGTGTCGAACTCTACACGCTCTTGGAGATCAACGTGGACCTGGTGGATGGCTTTCCCAGCATGGACCAGGAGACTCCGGAGACATGACGGTCTTGGGGGAAAATGGTACACCATTCACAAAGGGCCACCAAAGAAGTTTTTCGCAGGTGGGGTTGTGATTTACTTACTGGTGCTAAACGTATAAGGAATTTTCATAATTTTCGGGAATGATCCATAATAACTATATTAACTATTAATAATAATCCCAGCAACCCCCATTCCCATCCATTCCCTACTAAGCACCAGTAAGTTTAAGTTGATAACAACGAATTCCGTGTGATACCTCATTTCACCCACCTCTTGTGTATGGTCACTTGGCCTATGTGTGGGAATATCCAGTGGGGCCATGCTCAGAGCATGTTACGGAAAATTGTTCTGAGAAGAAAACCACTGTTGAATTTGAGAGGACTCTTCAATGCTTTCTCAGTTTCTTTCAAACATTCGGGTGATTAGTTCAGAAATTTAGTTATTGAATTACCAACATAGGGATACATAGGGTATTATTGTTAGAATATTTCACAACCTCGTGGAGAATGGTGGACATTCTGCCACTTGTCAATGCCCCAATGCCGTGCGTTCCAAAAATCTCCCCGCATTTGATGATGTTGTTTTCTTCATTTGCAGCATGTTGTTGCATGTTGAACATGTTTATGAATGGGACCAGGAAACTCATAATATTTGAATCCGGCAGGAACATTTTACTTACTAGGTTTGGAAGAGGGTTTTTCTAAAATTGGACATGGCCGATGAAGAGAGAGGGAGAGAGGCTTGGAGTTGTGGTCGGTGAAGTCATGACCTGTGCCGCTGCCAGGTGAAGGATGCTTATAGGAAACTGGTTCTCATTCACCATCCAGACAAGAAGGCAGCTCTTCTTGGTGCCCGTGCGGTTGCACAACGGAGATCAAAAAAAAAACTGCCAGTGTGGGCCAGAACCTCATAGTTTCTTATAGTTTCTCATAGTGTCTCATAGTTTCATAGTTTCTTCACTTATTCACCCCCCCAAAAAAAAGTACGATGGAAACAAGTCAGAACGGGCATGCGGTTGCCCTTCGGTGAGAGCAGGGGCACCAGGGGCACTTTCCATGCCAGGAAAGTAAAAGCCTCGCCTTTCAACTCATCCAAGAGGCATATGAATACCTCTCAGACCCTGAGCTCCTCGGTAGAGAATGATGGCACGTTCAGATTTTGGCTGTCCTGTCATGACCTCCCCCCATTTATGACTCTTCAGAGAGGGATGCTTGCTATGAAAATACTATTAGGTTTACCACTGTTTGTCCAATTAGTTAATAAATGGATCAACTTCTGACCTTAAGAAGGTCTCTTCTGGGGTGAAAACCATGCTTGTTCCCTTGGCACCAGAGGCTTTGAACATGGTTCATCAACATGACTTGGCTGGGAAAACTATGACCTGATAATCAAGACAGACTCTAGGACTCTAGGATTCAGAAGTCCAGCGCTCCAGAAGTAAGATCATGGTAGTTGGATGGTAGTTGGGTTGGCTCTACCAAAGGCACCGACGGCGGGTCACCCACGCCATGTCGACTTTTGGCTCGAGAGTCTTCCAAGGTTCAGGATCACTGGCTGAGAGCACAAAAATGTGGGTCTGAAAAATATAAGGCACCCCTAAGCCTAATGATTGATCATAACTGGTTGGTGGTTTGGAACATTGTTTATTTTCCCCAATAGTTGGGATGATGATCCAATCTGACTAATATTTTTCAGTGGGGTTGAAACCACCAATTAGCTAATGATTGATCACAATGTTTCTTACTAAATAGCCAAAATGGGGGAGTATGCATCATGTTTAGACAAACCATGACAAACCCATGTCAAGTAATTACTGTAGTTTTGTGGTTTAAACTAGCCTTTTGTGCTTGCCTGTGTGTTTGATTGTTCAGTCCAGACATTATAATTATTATGTTTGTGTCATCATTATGTGTGTGTCATGCTTAGTCCAAGTGAAAATACACATACTGTATATGTTCTGTTTGTTTTGTTCTCCACCCCTAAAGCTGAGATGATTCACCCGCAATGACATCTTTTCTTGAGGTGGCTGGCTGAACCATCACCCAGGAGAATTCTTGCTGTCAGCTCGGTGACGCGCAGCTCACGCGCAACCCAACGGTAACAGCTCAGGAGTGTGCGTCAGATTATGGGCATGGCGGCATGGCGCATTTGATGCAAGGCTGAAAGGTGGTTCACTGGTGACATGGGGAAACACGGCTGCTTTTTAAGATGACACACTTCCAAACCAAGAGCAGCTGGTCCTGGATGATGGATCGGTTGCGACCTGCGACCATCCTCGGAACCACCGTGGTTGGTCAATGAGATCTCCTGAATGGTCGCACTGAGGAGTCACAAAGCGATCGCTTTCTATGAAACCATGGGTTTCAAGCAGTCCAGACTGAGTGCAAAACGGCAAAGATCGGTTTGGGCAGAGTGGAGCTTTATGAAGAAGATTTTCTGTCCTGATTCCATGGTGTGACAGTTTCCAGTCATTCTGGAGTCATTCTACAGGCCTACGAAGGCACCATGGATTTCTGAGACTTCTGCACGGCGTACGGTCACCTGTTACAGATTGTAGTAGTGACTCGCAGTGATGGTGTAACCGAGTCAGTTTCAATGCAGAGTAGTCCCAATACTCCGCATTGAAACTGAAACGATTACACCGTGACCACCACGAATATGTCACGTGACATGGCCTTTTTCGGTGGTTTCCTGGGGCGACCTTTTTATGGCCGCGGTCAGAAAAGTGGGCGCCTGGCAGTACGATGATGGCACTGATGTGTTTCAGAAAGCACTGATGATGATTTATTGATTTTCTATGATTTTCTGAATTTATATATTCCAATCTATCGTTTACATCTAGTAATCGGCTTGAATTGAATATAGAAAAAAAATATTGCTATATTTAATAGGTCGCTATTTATTTATTGTTCTATCCTATAATTATGTGTCTATCCATGTATTCATTTTTCTATCTATCTATCTATCTTCAAAAATGGTGGAAAGACAACTGTGTGTTTCAATGGAACGAACACGGGATGCAAGCAGTGCGATTTCGCAGCCGTTCCAGTGTAGTATAGTTGTTGAAAGGCGTTTGTTTGCTCTGCCTCAGCTGGTTTCAAAGACTTGTTCTCAGAGACTGCTCGGTCAGTGGTAATTATACCATATACCCTCTGGTAATTTAACATAGCTATTGAAAATGGTGATTTATAGTGGATTTACCCATTAAAAATTGTGATTTTCCACGGTTATGTTAGTCACCAGGCAGTACCCGGTATCCCACCTGTCTTGAACTTGTAGAAGGGCTACTCGATTATGCATCCCACTTTGGAACGTGGTTGGTCACCATGGCCAGACCCCAGTTAAGTATACTGATAATATGATAACGCCCGACCCCGCACGTAGCCTTACCGGGTTGCTTGACCACTATCATGGGCGGTCATAGGGCACCTTTGTATGCAACGAAGCCGTAGACACTCTTTGTATAGATATTCCGTCTTCAAACGCCTGCTCTAACACATATCCCCGGTTGAATCCTACAGACATCATTTGTAGATCACTGCCAGGAACCGGTGGCAAACGGGAGCAAACATATTAAAAAACAGCAGTCCTTCCAAGCATTTCCAAGCGATTCTTGTGGTTATCATTTTGTACGTTGCCAGTTTGGACTTGTTGAGCAACCGATCCTGCCATGGGCAATCAACATCCATCAAATCCATTTGCCAGCTTGTTTGCTTTTCACTTAGGTGGGGTTAATCTACCCATGTTCCCCCGACAGATAGTTCCACCGCCTCAGGAACAAGCAGATCTACGATAGCACCTTGGTGGGTTCGCTTGCAGTGCTGCGATGTCTCTTCAGGGGTCATGTTCTTTTGCAGTTCTATCGGTAAATGCGTGGTTGCTTTCCGCGTCCATGTATCACCTGTGTATCACCTAGCCTATCCAATTATTATTGAATGATATTGAAGGTATTTTCCTCAGGAGAGCCGGGTGGCGTCCTTGGTTGCACAAGTTGCCATCCACAAAGCTCAATTGATCACTGTTTAAGGCTAAATTTGAAGTGACTTCAACCCTGGTTGGTGGTTTCAAACATGTGTCATTTTCAAGATGTTTTTCCCTGTTCCAGTTGGTTTGATGATCAATTGGTTTTCCCATATTTTCGCCATAGTTTCTGCGTAGTTTTTCCCCTTCTGGGGTGAAATAAACCTTCACCATACGAGGAGGATCATCTAACATAGTAACTGGTGAACGTAACGCTACAATTAGTAAGTCCCCATTCAGTGGCTTATCTTAATTATCCCATCTATGGGTTTTCATTAACCCCAGTTGTCAGTTACTAAACCTGCTTAGTTACTAACCTTGTCTCTATGGTTATCCCATTTAGAACACTTTAGAACTATTTATACAGAAATAAATATTGCAATATGTTCTATGGTTATTGAACCATAGGGAATAGAACAGATTCAATATTTATGGATCTATACATATAATTTGATATAATTTGTTAAAAAATCATATAGTATTATATGATATATATATATATATGATATGATGGTTCTCCATTGTTCTCCATGGTCAGAACTACCGGGCCCCCAGGGCCGCCTCCCGGGCGGGCCCCCGCTATAGGCACGCTGCCCTTCGACGATTCCATCCCCAGTCGCTCGGAGCTTCGTAGCCGCGGCTTCTTCAAGACCCTCGAGAAGGCCGCGGGTACGCCGCGGCCGGGCCCCAGGGAATCACTCTGGTTTTGAAGGATCCGCTGGTGGAGGATACATATCTGAAAAAAGTATGGTGAACTAAGAACTATATGGTTAACTTAGCAACCCTGGGTGAATAAACCCCGTTTACGGTTGTTGAATTGGGAGGAGACCATTTAAGTATCAGATTATGACTATTGGAGGAGTACCCCCTAATTAATAAACCATGGTTTATTAATCCAGGGTTGACATTAACTTAGTATATCATGTTAGCATATCATGTTAGTAACTTGGCATCCCAAATTTTCAGACAACGTGGAAGGTGAGGCCCTCCAACGATAGCGAGTAACTGTGGGTCACGGGTGGTATATATATATAATAGTTTTTATGGAAATTTTGGTGCCGTCGGGGCACTCCATTTTGTAGAAAAAGACCTGTTTATAAACACCCAACATAACTTTATATGAGAACAAGATCATATGCCAGTTTCAGGCACCTCCATTTTGTAGAAGATGTGGAATACCATTTTGTAGATGGGTAAGAGGAGTTGATAAATACATCCACAAATGTAAATATATTTGAACACAAAAATATCAACCGCTTTTGGTTGGCTCAGCAGTGCCGGCCGCTTACCCCAAGCCCTCGAACTAGCTGATTGTCAGTGGCCATGCTGCGCTTTCACATGGCGTTCCTGCTGATCGTGGGATTGGTTGGGGAAGGCGTCAAGGTGGCTGACGACACAGCCACACAGACGCCAGAGGAATGGCATCTTGTCTTCGAACGTGACTGATTGGGACAGTTGCCAGGAATAGGACAACTCCAAGAAAGACACTTCAAGAATTGGGCGCAGTTTTTTTAAAAAAACAAGGAAACGTGTTTGTTTTTACCAATTCCATTTGGAGCTACAAAATGGTAGGGCATTTCCATTGGCAGCTACAAAATGGTGGGATACAGAAATAGTTAGACCATGTAGTCTATGAATAGGGACCATCCATTTTGTAGACTGGTATGGGCTAGCTGGCCAGAGTTTGCAATGGGTTACCCAATGTTCTTTTACTAAGGTGGTTCAAACCAGAACAACACAAATTGTCTTGCCGGGTGCAGAAGCGGTACCACGTGCTAGACCAATTCTTGGAGTTGTCCTATTCCTGGCAACTGTCCCAATCAGTCACGTTCGAAGACAAGATGCTATTCCTCTGGCGTCTGTGTGGCTGTGTCGTCAGCCACCTTGATGCTTTCCCCAACCAATCCCACGATCAGCAGGAACGCCATGTGAAAGCGCAGCATGGCCACTGACAATCAGCTAGTTCGAGGGCTTGGGGGAAGCGGCCGGCACTGCTGAGCCAACCAAAAGCGGTTAGACCAGGGTGCGACCACAGGGTTGCTTTGTGTCTTACAAAATGGTTCTCCCATTTTTCACAGTTTTTTGGACACTATGTTAACCCAAAATATTTGATGTTGGTGGGCAGGTGGGGTACCCTGGTGCCACCATTTTGTAGGCAGCAACCCCCATGGGTGCTACCATTTTGTAGGTGTCCCCATACCATTTTGTAGGGGGGTAGGCTGGGCACCCTACACTTTGGTGGGCCCATCCTCTCGGGGCGAATTTCAAGGGGGAGGAAAGCTAGATGTTCTTTTTATGACTTTCAAGGGCCCTCCAGAACCATCCAGAACAAACAATCTGTCTACAAAATGGAAGGGCGCCATCACATCCACAAGCATGTTCATGATACTCTGGCACTACCATTTTGTAGCTGGTTCATGCTGGTTCAAGACATATTTTGTAAGAATCTCGAGTGCCAAGCTACATGGGTTTGTTGGAGGGGATTGTGGTGGCTGCCTTTGCAATAGGCTTGGCAATGGGGATCCTACTTAGAAAGTGTGTGGTGGAGATGATCGCAAAGTTTTCAAAGCCTCCAAAATTTTGAAACCAGCCCCGGTCCAGAAAAATAACGCGATGACCACTACTTCGGTCCAGTCTATCTGACTACTTCTGTTGGACGATACTTTATGAAACCCGATTGCCAGATGCACAAGATGCAAAAATGTGAGATATGCAAGGATTGCTTGAGAGATTTTAACAAGAAATTTCATTCAGAGTAAACTGTCTACAAATTGGTCGCCCAAAAAAGACCAGGGTGCGACCACAGGGTTGCTTTGTGTCTTACAAAATGGTTCTCCCATTTTTCACAGTTTTTTTGGACACTATGTTAACCCAAAATATTTGATGTTGGTGGGCAGGTGGGGTACCCTGGTGCCACCATATTGTAGGCAGCAACCCCCATGGGTGCTACCATTTTGTAGGTGTCCCCATACCATTTTGTAGGGGGATAGGCTGGGCACCCTACAGAATGGAGCTCTCATCGTCTCAGGGCGAATTTCAAGGGGGATTATATAAATAGTATGATATATATATATATATAAAACTGGTGTTTATAAACCAACAAACATAACTAGGTGGCATCACCTTGCGCGATGAAAAGCCATTCCCTTTGTTTTTTTTTTGGGGGGGAGGGGTGATGAAGGAAATTTGTCATGACCCTAGAAGTTGAACTTGGTTGGAGCTGGGAAACTCGTGTCCTATTTTTTGGTTTTAAATACTGCTGACATGGATGTGGCTTCTGCGAATTGCAACTACTTTGTAGCCATTTTTGTTTGGGGATGACGCAGTGACAAATGGGAGTTCTTCATGTTTCTTCCATTTTCTTTCCCCATAGGATCCATGTATGGTATATATGCTAACATTGGGGGTATATTAATGGTAAATGTTACCATATATAGCATACATGGATCCTATGGGTTCCATAAAAAAATTGTGAGTCAAAGAACAAAGACTGGGATTTGACCAACATGATACCATACAAGCAAGACATGCTGCCGACCTCAGCCCACCCCATTCACAGTTCCCATCAAGGGCAGGGGCGAAGTGCCGCAGGTGTTCCAACGGAACGCCCGCTTCTCGGAGGGTGCGGATCCAGTACCCGAACTGGGTGCTGCAGATTCAGACTTAGAGAAGGTGTATGACTTCTATGAGCAGCCGGGCCAAAATGGAGATTGGATGAGATTGTGGCATTTCAAGAGTGTTTTTATATGTTTTTATACCATTTGATAATCAAACATGGCTGGAAAATCCACCGATGATGTTCAGTCAGTCGTAGGCATTAAAGATTAATAGACAAACAAATATGCCGGACATATACATAGAAGAAAGGCAGCTAGACTAGTCAGACGCACGGATAGACAAACAGACAGACAGAGAGGTAAATAGACTTTTGTATCCCAATAAACTGATAGATACCCAAATGCTCCACATTTGGTAAGATATGGCATGTTTCGCAACATTACCCAAAAATGATCCACACATGACCCAGTCATGTAGGTCAAAAATTGTCAATACGAGAGTGTCACCAGTCTCGCCAAATCCACTGCTTGATCATAATCTTCCGCCCTAAAAACAGGCCATGAAGGGTGAATACCTTTTTTGCAGACACATCCGATGTATCTTCTCCCATTCATTGCCCATTGAAATCCCATTAAAACCGTATTGAAACCTATGAAGGTCTCATGAAATCCCTTCCATTTACCATCGCTGGGTTCACAGCCCTTGGGCGGGCCCTAGGTATTGGTACAATTTCGAGAGCTGGCGCGATGTGAGTGTGGCGTTTTTGGAAAAACACGCTTTGGAGCTCGAAGACATCCAGGAGAAGATGTCTAAGATGTCCCAAAAAAAGGGAAAACATGGTAGACATATTGGGATTGTTGTGATTTCACCATCAAGAATCATGTTTTTTTTTGAAATTTGGGATTTTTGTGCAAAAAATGATGGGAGATTTGGGATTGATAAATTTACAGTAAATTAACATGGATTAACCATCAACAATTACAATTGGTAGCCATGGTGATTTACCCAACCTGGATCCCTTTGGTAGTTCAACATAATAGCTATGGAACATCACCATCTTTGGATATCTTTAATATTGTTTAATAGGTAAGTCATCATTGGGCCATCTTCCATAGCAATGTTGAATTAGCGAAGGATCGAAGGGTAGTATGTGTTCTTACTTTAGAATACAAACACACTAAGACTATATGTGCTAACTTAAGCATACTTTGAAGCTGGATCCCCACTGGAAATGATGAATCTTGGATGATTAACCTATCCCCAAATGGAACTACCCACAGGGGTCCAGGGATATCGCTAGCCAGGCTAGCCATTGTTGGGTCACTAAAATGGGATCTGAACGCATCCAGTTTGAGGAGGGTTAACTGCCTGCAGTTACCATTGGTGGTTGCCATGGGGCATAGCAGTACTTGAGATATCACACCAAAAAAGCCTGTCTTTCTAGATACATCAAGACCCTTCATATCTCCAAGTTCTGTAGGTCCAGGTAGTACCTGCTGTTTGATTGTTTGTGACATGGGTGCACGGACACATGCAAAGGTGTACCTGCCAAAAAAAAAACGTCCGCAGAGTCAGGATTGGTGAAAAACTTCGGCTCCAGTCTCTCCCACTAGGTACAACATGAGGCCCCCGAACGATAGCTAAGTTGACGCACATTTGCCTTGGTTAACTATAGCGTTGATGGAGGATATAACTATAGTATTCATGGGTTAACCAACAACCAGAATCCATTAATTACAGTAAGTATAGTTAGATCCTCCATGTCAAGGTAATAAGTTATAACTATATTATATAACTATCAGTGGCCACTTCAGGAACCGATTTATTGGAGGTACCTACCATATAAGGTCTGTGCAAGGCCCATGTAAGGGCTATGTGAGGAGATATACCCCCAAAATACAGTACCTCTAGTGTAGGTATCTGAAATGGCCATTGAAACTAGCTTATAACTAGGGGAGCCTCACCTTGTAATCATTTTTAAAGCTCTATACAGGATGGGGCCCCCAAGATAGCTAAGTTGGTTTATAAGTGGCTTAACTATGGTTTATAGATGACCATGTGGGGATTTCCACAGCCCAACAGGATCAAAATGGCTGAATTCAATGGTTTATGGTAGATATAACTATAGTTAATGGGGATTATAATGGTTTATAAACCAATTTATAACTGGGGGGCCCCATCCTGTATTATTTATATATATATATAACTTTCTATCGCAGGCTGGCCCATCGCCAAGCCTGTTTTGCGCCAGGACTGCTCGCGACATGAACGCAGGGCCAGGCAAAAGCACAACGAACAAATCAGGAAGCAATTTGACGCACAAGAGCGGTTTCTTGCCAGAAAAATAAGTCCATAGGAAATCCATATAGGAAACCCATAGGAAACCCCTATGAAACCCAGAGAAAATCACAGAGGAAACCCCAGAGGAAACCATATGAAATCAATAGGAAACCCAGAGGAACTCAGCAAAGAGATCTTCATTGCATGCCACGCATTGGTGCCAGTTGGTTGCCATTTGGAGATGATGTCATGCTGGAAGTACCTGTTTTTTCATTTATGTTTATTGTACATCAATGCATGCACATACAATCACATACATGCAAATATAGGATGTTGTACTTGTAGCACCCTGAATGCAAACATGGTACCTCTTCCATGAGTTTTTCTTCCATTCCAGTGCCATTCCAGCGCCATGAATCTCCAACCGACCCATGGATTGGTTCCCTCCTGCAAGTGTTACTGTCGTACAACCTGCAAATAGCTGCAGGAGCTTTCAAGGATCTCTACAGCACTTTTAGCACCTAAAAATTGGATGGCACGTCAACTCGGCCGAACAGAGGCGACCGCCCGGTGTAGTAGCAAGCTGCACGGGTGGCAGCTGCGTCGTCGAGAATAGCTGAAGTGGAATCAGCATCAACCTGCAATTCAACCGCTCAGCGGTTCCAGCGGTTCCGAGCGAATTACCTCCGTTGACTAATCGAAACAGCATGGCCAAGACATGATACCATTGCCGCAGAACACAATGCAAGTGATCTAAGGGCTGCCAGCTAGAGCATGAATGCACAAACGAACGGAATGGCAAGGCCAGTGTGAAGAACAAGACCACCACGTTTAAGATGAGCAAACCTCTTCCAGGCAGGAGCTGCCCACCACTCACTGCGTGCCAAAGGAGAAAAGTCAACCACACCTAGCTGCCAGTCCAAAGAGCTAAGGATAGCCAGGAATGAAACCAAATGGGACTGGGGCCCCAATCACCACTGATCTCCATGTCATCCGCAACTGAAGGAAGGAGTGCCCTTGCATTGCCGGCAAGAATCTCGTCTTCATGTTCTGCTAGATCCCACTATCTCTGACCTGTTCCAAGCTAAATCGCAAGGCCCAGGCATATGATGTCTTTGCGCCCCTAAGCCAAAAAAAGCTTTCGTTTGGAGTGGCCATGGGCAAGAAGTGCCCAACAGCCAGGTGCTCTTTGATCGGATATCGCCCCATGCCTGAAAGGACCAGTTGTTGGTCAGTTCAACCAAACGATGTCCATAGACTGAAACTTGTAGCCTCCAACGTCATGCCCAGCAACTGCTGCCACTGCAACGGCATGGAAAAGGGGGGCCCTTCGTATTGGAACTATCAGCTCATTCACCGGCTTCAGTTGCCTCGATGCATGCACGCGCAGGGCTGATGCTGGAAGTAACTTTGGGTGCCATCCATGGCGAGTGCAAAGCATCCGACTGCTCAACATACAGTTTGCGCAACGTCCAAACCTCAGCTGATCGGTTGGGAAGTGCCATGTCGGCAGCTCGTTCGACCTGCTAATGAACCAAGCACCTAGCGTCCAAGGCACAAAACGCCTGACAGACATTCAGATAAGAAGCAACATTGGTGATTCGAAAGTTTGTGGTTTCGTGTTCAGAAGCCAGGCAGGCCGTGCCCATGCATGGGTCACTGTGATAGGCCGTAGATTTGTGACAATCGGTCAACATACATACCCTGGCCATTGCACCAGCTGCAAACACTTGTGTCAAGTCAGAAACACAGTGGAAACAGGAGAGCGATCACAAGCATGGAGATCATTGCACAACAAAACCGCAAACATTCAGCCCGGTCAGCCTGCCCCGCTGGAAGGGAGTTCGGGCCCAGACTGGATTTTACCTACCATTGGTATGCGTATATGTGTGTATATATATAATATATACACACACATATATATAATCATGTGTAAGTCTAGTAGAGGTACATCCTTGTAGTTTAACTTGGCTACTCACCACTGGTCAGGCGTACACGAGGATCTTATTCACAATGGACCATTGTGCATGAATAGTTGTCCAAACATCATGTCAACTTGAGGAATTCTTCTGCAAACGGGTGAGCATTCAGAAACCTTCAAAGTTTTTTTGAAGAAATGCCAAGATTCACCAATAGTATTCACCTGTTCTTCCCAAGCAACCACCATCTCCATCCCACTCCTAGGCTTCGGCTCATGCGCATCGTAGACCTCGCTTGGCAGAACGACCCGCGCCTGCGCTGGGTCTCCCTGAAGAAGGCCCCCGCTGAGCCACCTGTAAAGGTCGACTCGGCACCAGCGGCCACGGCAGCGGACGGGGTGGGGTCGGAGGCCCCATTGCCGGGTAGTGTGGCACAGCAGCTCGCAGAGAAGTTCGCGGACGAGGAGAAGAGAAAGCAGGACTGCAGAGAAAGATTGAGCTTAACCATGCTTAACCATCAAAATTGATGGAATATGATGATTTACCCGGATTTACCCCACAAGAATGGGGATGGGTAGCTGATTTATATTGGCTAAGGTTTATAGCTCCACTAACTAGGGTTTATGGTGGACCTTTGGGTCAAATCTAAGGCTACCTGCAAGGGTGTCGTCAAACATAGGACATGCCTGGACTATCCATGGAGAGCAGCAAAAATAACCTATACGATGTCTGTACAAGGTGGTGTCCCCAGTTCTATTTTTTGGTTTTTAAAGCCCATTTAACCATATATAGATATATCTACCATAAATCCTGGCTATCGTAGTTGTACACCAACTTAGCTAACTATGGGGCACCACCCTGTTAGGGAATCTAAGGAGCAAACGGGTCCCAATAGGCTATAGGTTATAGGGCAAAATTGACAAAAGGGATCAGTAGATGCATGTAGATGCACCAGCAAAAGTTATCAAAAGTTCTGATCCTCAGTCCGATGCCTATATGGTCCGAAGAGGTAAGATTAGATGTTAATCCTCATGCCGCTTGTATAGTACCAGTATATGTGGTGAACATTTGTATGTTAGTGGGATCAAATTTTAAAGGAATAATCTGTGAACCACCCCTAGCGCTCAAGTAGAAAACAACATCCATATGGACCCAGTCGGATGTTTTGCAGGATGAGCTGAAGAAGATTGCCAAAGTTCGACGCCAAGATCTCAAGAGGTTGGTGGAAAGTTTGGGACTTTTAGTGCGCCTTGGCTTCACGCTCGTGCCCCGAATCCCGATTTTGGTGGTTTGGAATCAATGAGAATCCCAGGAACTCCAACCAAATCTTCGCAACATGAATTTTGGGATGATGGGGTCCCAAGAACAATTCGCGGCAATAGGCTTGCAGCAACTAGTCTTGCGGCTAACGAAACTCACAAATCATATTAAGGAATAACGAGAACATACGAGAACATCGTTTTGCATGATCGAAGGGCCAATGACTGAATCACATTGCCGGATGTTTCCCCAACAAAATTCCACAAGAATTGCATTATTTCCGTCAGGAGCGGCGTTGAGCTGGAGAAATTCTGCTTGACACTTGGGCCTTTTGGGTCTTGGTGTGGGCCAGGGCGGGCCGTAGGACAAGCACTCTTTGAACGAACATCAAAAAATAAGATCAACTCTAGCAAGGGAATAAAACACATGCCACATGCATCATTTGAATACTGGACTCTATATATTCATATTTATGCATGTATATATATATACATATGTAAATATATATATATATATTTATATTTATACATGTATATGTGTATTTACATATATATATAATATATATATATATACATATATATATATATTATACATATATATATTATGTATATACATTATATATGTATATATACTGGGCCACCAGCTCGCCCTCAGCCTTAGCTGAACCTTCGGGATGGCTATGGAGAGAGATATATCTATGCACGTTGTTTTTAACCTAGATCACTTCCTGCATTTGTAGGTGAGCCGAGCTGAACTCGCGGCATGGGCATGTTTGAATTGAGTAATTGTGTAGCTGAGACAGGAGAACATGAACGGGCACGGTATTTATTTGGTTTTGCGAATTCAGAAACCAGCCAAACACACCAGAAACAAATCCTTGAAACAAAGCTGTGGCAGCCTGTGGCCCACTACCACGGATCTATGTCAGCGCACCTGCCAATGTTCTCGTCCAAAATATGGGTAAAACAATAGCTCAATCCATCCCTCAATTTCATCACCATTTTTTGCTGGCGGTAAAAACCATTCCGAACTGGGTGGTTTATGACATTGTTTTACCCACATTATACACTCCATTTAGGTGGTATGGTTACCATTCCCCAGTCATGGCTTGTTTCTGGAATAATAACCATCCCCAAATTTCACCATTTTTATAGGTGGTATAAACCATCAAAAATGGGGCTGGTTTCTGGCATTGTTTACCCACATTAGTAATGATTCACCATCATTTACCATCAGTATATAATCCCCTATAACCATTAGTTATCAGTACCAGTACCATTCATTAACCATCAATTGTTACCACTACCATTAATAATTACCCATTAAAACATGGTGATTTTCCATAGTTATGTAGTTCCATCGCCTAAGAATACCAATGTAGTTTTATTAACTATTATGTTAATTAACCATCAAATACAAATTAAGGCCATTGATTAACAATTATCAATCAAGTATTACTATTACCACCAGTTACAACAATTACCATCTATAATATAGTTGGCTTCATCTATATATTAAAAAAACAAAAAAATGTTTTAACAACATTAATGCCACTCCCATTAACTATAGACTATAGATATATCACCTATAAACCATAGTTATTGGAGTTATGATCACCAACTTAGCTATCTTGGGGGCACCAACTTGCCCACATTAATACGATCAACCTTTAACCTTTAACCATTAGCCAACCATGAATTAACCATTAACCAACCATTAATTAATAATCTTTATACATCACCATGAATCATTTTGTATAATCACTTATAGTGTTCTACAATAATCATTTGGGTAGTTTAATCATTTACCAACCATTAATTAACCATTAACCATTATATATTTAAGAATTATCCAAGGGTTCTATAATCACTAGTAGTGTTCTATAATAATCATTTGGGTAGCATAATTTCCAAATGATTTCCTATAGTCATAAAGAACCATTATATAACCAACATATAATTAACAAATGATGGATTTTCCATTGGGGTTGAAGAATGGTTGGTAGTGGCTGAATCATGCATCATTGTTATTAATGTTTTACCCGCATCAATGCCAATCCCATTAGCTATAGATATATCACCTATAAACCATAGTTATTGCAGTTATGTTCACCAACTTAGCTATCTTGGGGGCACCAACTTACCCACATTAATACGATCAACCTTTAACCTTTAACATTAACCAACTATTAATTAATCATGTTTGAATTTATACATCACCATTAATTAATCATGTATTATAATCACTAATAGCGTTCTATAATAATCATTGGGGTAGTATAATCATTAACCAACAATTAATTAACCATTAATAATTATATATTTAAGAATTATCCAAGGGTTCTTTAATCATAATCATTTGGGTAGTATAATTTCCGAATAATTTCCTATAATCATTAATCACAATGATATAGCCATCATATAATAACCATAGTTTAATCATGAACCAACCAATGTCTTACCCACAGTAATACCAATGGATCTTCCCACTGTTTTACCGCCAGGAAGGCGCCGGGCGACGCAGAGGAGTTGGAGGACCTGGCAGAGGAGGTGCAACGCCTGGCGAACCTGCCGCCGGAGGACAGCACGGCTGGGATGCCGCGGAGGGTTTGGGAAAATTGGGGGAAAATTGTGGGAAGATATGGAAAACATATTGGAAAATGATATAGGGAAATATAATCATAGGAAAATATATAGGAAAATAATGGGAAACATATTGGAAAATCATGGTAAACATACATTTAAAAAATCATAGGTAAAACACGGGAAAATCATAGGAAAACACGAGAAAAACATGGGAAAATATGAGAAAACCATTGGAACATATAGAAAAAACATATATAGGAAAATATAGAAAAATCATGGGACAATACAGGAAAAAAAGGAAAATTATAGGAAATCCCCTGTACACAATGCGAAAGTCATCGGAACATATGGGAAATCGCCGAACTAAATGGAGGTTTATAGCTGGGAATATCATATACAAATGGTAGTCACGCAGCAATTGGTACTCCCCAGTTAGTTCGTTGATTTTCGGGCCAGCCACGTTTGATTTCCAGAAATTTTTACAGGTTTGAAATGGTTCTGATAACACGGATGTTTTTTGTGGAGTATAAGATTCTAAGCGGGTTGTGAAGAAACATGAACTTGCAAGTTGAGCTAATTTCCAGTGGGAGTTTCACTTTAGCTGATAGAACATCGGGGTTTAGTCCGGAGAAACATTCGCATTGTAAGCGCCAAAGGCCTGGAATTTACCACAGGAAATGATGTTTCATCAAGCAAAACGATGTCCTTTGGACCAACCGGAGGTGCCATTCCATTGTTCAAACATGTTCAAACCCTTTTTGGGGGGACATTCCCTCAGCTCACATAGACCGAGACCCTACATGCACGAATATATAAATAGATGCCATTTAGATAGCTAAGTTGACTTTTTAACTAGGTGAACTCTGGTTTCTGTGGGATATAATGATTTAACAACTATAGTTAATCAATGAGGTTTTAAAACCAACTTGTAACACATAACTAATTATATGGGGGCCTCAGCTTGTACCAATTCAGGTGTTTAAACTCTTCCTTCCTCGTCACCATGAGATTTCAGGACGTGACGGAAGAGCTAACCGAGACGGATGAGGCCAGAACTATCCAGGGTTCTCGGACTTACCCCGGGGAATTAGTGGTTAATAGTGATTAATCATTGGTCATCATAGATACTTACCGGGATATTTGATGGAATAATTTCTTATAATTTACCCCATTGAAAATCCAACATTGCTATGCAAAATGGTCCATGAAACTAATTAGATGATTTACCCGTGCAAAACTGTGGTTTTCCATAGCTATGCTAGACTACTAGAGGGTGCCCAGATTTTTTGACCGTACTGATGTTAAGTTTTTTGTTTGACAAACATTTGAAGTTTCATATTTCTTAAGTCACCAAATCTTCAGAGGATGATCATAGATTCAATGACTCGGGTGACATGAAGCTACCAAAGAGAATATTTATGGAAAACATTGCGTTTATATATCGTGACCTGCCGGTGGTCCTGGAAAAGAAGGTTGACGATTTCTGTCGCGAGTGTATGCTAATTTTTGGGAGATGTTGCCCAGTAATTGCTCCAGCTGGGGAGTGCAGCAAAATTGTTGTCTCTCCCAAGTTGCTTGTGGCTCTCTTGGGTTCGTTGTGTTCCTGTCGAGTGTTTGTGTTCATTTATTTCATATAATATATATATTTATATATATATATACATATACATATATATATATATGTGTGTGTGTATGTGTGTGTGTATGTGTGTTCATATCACATATATATATATACATATATCCCCTGTTGTTGCTGTATTGCTCTGGGCATGCATGTTTATGCTAGATCCCTGCCTGCCAACATTCTCATGTTTTGTCCACCTCACCATTTGCACGTTACAAGTTGCAGGATGAGAAAAAGTCCAAAAAGGTGGAAGAAACCGAAGTTCCAAGCTGCACTTTCTGTCGCCCGGACATCATCGGGTACTGTTGTCTGTGCGCTTCTGGATGTGTAGAGAAACTATTTCAGTAATAGATAATAGCATATAAGGGGTTTGCCCTTTGGTCATCAAAGATGGCAGTGGAACATGTTCATCTTTATTAATTTGTATTAATTTGAATAGTTAGGACATGTTAGGACATACAACATAGTCTGTAGATATACAAATACGTTAGATCGGGACTTGGACATGTTTGGGTTTGCCATTTGAATTCTAGAATAGCAATCCCCAGGTACAAAAGTGGGAAGACTGGAAATATGAAGCACATATTAGATCTAGAACATTCTGGGAACACATTTCTTTGGTAGGCTTGCTATCATCAGTCGTCTCGGAAGGTCAGTTTCCCGGTCACGCTTGGTCAGTGCCACGTTCGGCCTCGCCGAGGTAATGGAACTGGCCTCAACTGCGTGCCATGGCCATTTAGCCATGACGACTGCGAATGGCCAATCTCACCATATACCCGACCTGGTAAATTAACAGTTTGCATCAGTTTGCTATTGCAAATGGCCATAGAAATAGTGGATTTACCCAGATAAAATGGTGGATCTTTCCGTAGTTTGGTGGCTGTTTACCAGAGGGTAGCTATATCACATTATTTAACTATACTATAAGTTTGCTCATGTTTCACAAAGCTACTTTCTAATGGTAATAAGTTTAAGGGAAAACTAAAGCTTATAATGGCCATTTGTGAAGACTTGGGATCATTTGTAATGCATACTGGCTCTCGGAATGGTTGATAATTGAGATGAATTACTCTTTTGCTTCTCACATCGCCAGTGTTTTTGTTCCTCCTTCCCAACTATTTGGCAGGATGATCGTGCTTGACTGATTTATTTTCAGCAGACCAAACGAGTTACAGATAAGTGGGTAGTAGATTCGGGGTTTAGGGTTGGGATTCAAAAATAAGCAGTACTGGGTATCATGGTCATTTAGCTATGACTTTTTATGATTGTTTTTTTGGTTGTCTTTTGGTTTACTTGCGTTTTGGTACCGATTCTTTGCCCCGTATGATCTAGAACCCAAAGCGACTCTGATGATATTTGAAGAGGTGTACAGTTCAATCAACCAATTTGGTAACCAACAAGAAAAATATAGCAATGGTATAACTCCAGAGAACAAACAACAATCATCATGTACTTTCCCACATTTGCCACGTTGCTTCCGATCCCGAATTTCGCCACAATCTTGTAGGTTACCGGCCTACCTGTACTGGTTACGCTGGCATGACTGTTGATGGTCAGATGATGGTATCATTATTCCTGCATGTTTGCAACCATTGTAAGTTTCCAAGTATGGTTATTGCAAGTGCAATTTATCCTTAATATATACTTGTATTATCATCGTAATTATCTCACTAAATCTCACTTTCCAAAACGCATTGGATTGGCTAAACGCAGACACTAGGAATGGAACCCCCCCCTGGGACAATCCAAGGTGAGCAAGCACAGCTGCATGTTCTGTGATGGTACGGGCAAGCAGAAGGTGGAGCCGGTCGCGGAACAAGAAGAACAACCCGTCAAGGACCCTGGGTGTATCCTCATCAAACATGGCTGGAAAATCCCCCGAACTTGGAGGTTCATGATGGTTGATGGCTGAGAAAATCATCCATAACTGGGGGAAAATCCCTGAACTTGAAGGTTTATGGCTGGTTTATGGCTGGGAAATTTATCTATAAATGGGAGATTTCCTATTGCCACCGGTGCTGTGGAGATGGTGACCTCGGAACAGATTTTAGGCCCTGGATTTCTAAAAACTCCTGCCGTTTGGAGACCTAGACTGCCAGCAAGCTGGACCCATAGAAATCATAGAAACATGTCATGCAAGTCATGGTAAAACCTAGAAAAGAACATAAAATCCATAGCAAGAGCAACAAGAACAATAGAACCCAGAAGTATTTTGTAGATGTTACTGTTACTCTGAATGACTCTGAATTTTACTCTCCGACAGAACTTTTGAAAGATGCTGTTCTAAAGATCACTTCACCATTCTCCTCCAACCATGGGGTTTCCTATAGATTTCCACCATTTTGAAACAGCGCCCAGGAGAAGAAATACCGCCGGAAGACGCCCAAGCAATTGGCACAAGAAGCCATCTTTGACGCCATTTGGGCCTCAGGCTTCATGTGGGCTAAATGGGATGACCATGTGGGGATTTCCACAGCCCAACAGGATCAAAATGGCTGAATTCAATGGTTTATGGTAGATATAGCTATAGTTAATGGGGATTATAATGGTTTATAAACCAATTTATAACTGGGGGGCCCCATCCTCAATCCATCTCAATGATTTGCAATTGGTGGGTGAAAGTCCCGGGGAAGGATCGGGGCAGTAAAGTGGTGAGCTTCGCTAAGGTGGTGTCAGTCCCTGCGTGATGTGTCAATTCTTGTTCGCATGTGACCAGCCATTTCCCTGAACAAATGATGTGGAATGCAAAAACCATGGGGACTCATCTGCCTTTTGTGGCCACTCTTGAAATTCATGCAATAAATTTGGAGATAGATGCACACATATTATCATATATTATCATATTATGAGATAGACCAATCCAAAACTTGATTCTGCCATCTTGTTGCCCCGGAGGGGGGAGCAACTTGGTACCAGCATTGATCTAGTCACAGGATGTCACAGGGCACAGAGCCGCCAAAAGCCAACAGGCTGCAAAGAAATCAATATTATACGAGAAATATCTCCTACAATCTCCTACAAGGTCTGAAATATGGAATCTATACCATGAATTCTATGTGTTTTTGGGATGTATCTCCCAGTTTCGAAGCTGGTAGTGCTGACTTTTGGCAGGCATGAGGCCCACTGAAACGCGGCATTCGCCTGAACTCCGTCAAGCGCGTCAGGAAAGACAGGTGCCGATTGTGGGGCGAGCTGTGGTGCTGTGGTGCGAGTTCCATCAGCAGATGACTGGAAGTGACCTGCAGCCACAAAGGTCATTGTTAACCCGGTTGGGATTGTTTGAACCATCACCACATGGCCTAACTTTTGAGGTGATGTTTAAATGAAATAATTTGATCCGGAAAACAGCTCACGAATAAACAAGAGGGTTGCTCCAGCCTAATGTAGGTAAATGATTACCACTGCAAGGAGACAAAGTGGTGATTCTACCCCTCTACTTAGCCAGGTTTCTCTCTTTGTAGCTAGAGTGTAAACTACAAAGATGTTGGTTTCACCCACAGGAATGATGAGAATGTTTACGCAACAGTCGCTGGCTCATGGTTTCAGACATGTTGTGTGGTCTATCCATAAGAATGGCATAAAGATGAATATGAAGATGATGTTGATGATGATGACGATGATGATGATGATGATGATGATGATGATGTTGATGCACAAGTGTTGCAAGATGCTGCGAGAAGCCATTGGAAAGCGTCAATTGGCCCTTGAATGAGCACAGTTGCACCATGTTGCACCTAGAGACCTCAAAATAGTTGGGGCAATGACTAGGGTCTTGTTGGCGCATCATGAGGTGGCTTGTGATGCAAAAATTGACCTCCATGGCCCATGTTTGATTTGTTGTGTTGTTAATATCGCCACTGGTCAAAGTTTGAATTCCAGTTGTTGGTGGTTTAATCCCCAATGGTTGGTTGGTAAACCAGGTTTTGCTGCTGAAAAATCTCCACATTTGTTGGTTAAATCTCCACATTTGTTGCTGAAAAATATTCACAGGTGCTGGTTAAACAGGTTAAATTTCGATTTTTGCTGGTGAAATCCCCAGGTTTGGTTGGTTTGATCCGGCGTTTTCAGGAGCGCGAAAGGGAGGAGCGCCGCCTGCGGCGGGAGCATAGGCTTAAGGCGCATCAGAGCCAATGGAAAAATCGTGGTTTATCCGTTTATCCCTTCCCATGGAAAGTCTATGAATTAATGGTAAAGTTTATCCGTTTATCATGGGTTTACTTTTCCATAATAGAGGATATTCTCCCACTAATAATCTGGTTGGTGGTTTGGAACATGAATTTTATTTTCCATTTCATATATGGGATGTCATCCTTCCCATTGACTTTCTTATTTTTCAGAGGTTTCCAAACCACCAACCAGCCATTATACTGTCAATGGATTGGTTTAAGGGAACATTTTGACCGGAAAAAACCATGATCTTAATGGGAAAGTCTATGGTTTCTGCGTAAGATGTTCCCTTAAACCAATCCATTGATACTGGTCTGTGAGTAGATATTCCCATTATGGGTTGGTTCATGTTTCATGTTGGTTCATTATCCCCAAAAGAACCTCAATAAGCCAGTTGGTGTAAGCCCCAAGAAATTCACCCATCAACAGAGGTATTGTGGATGAACACAATCCTAAACCAGATCGATAACAATTGGTAATTATGAAACACTGCAAATAATGGGATTACAACGGGATAAACGGATAAACCATCTAACAACTGGTGCATGCTTTCTTCCATCCACAGTAGGTTGACGAACTGATCATTTGGGTAATGGGAGAAAGAGGGAGGAAGAGGGAAGACTGTTTGGGTCTCTTGCCAGTGTAATTGTTGCACAAATTTTGTTATGTTTTCAAGATCTATATGCATCTATATGCCTTTAGGGATGATTTGGTGCATTCGGGGACCAGGACGAGTTGTTGATTTCCCTGATGTCACCTCAAGTAGCTGGCAAGGACGACCTTGGAGCAACACACCCCTGGGTTGTTCAATTGGCTGAGATCAGTTTGATAAGAGCGATCACAAATCCCCTGATAAGTCCAAAGTCAGAACTTTGGAACCCCCAACTGGCCCCAAGTGTTTGCAGCAACTGTTTCTCCACCAGCACCTTCGCAGCCTCAGGCAGAGAAACAGCTAAAGGAAGCGTGGAGAAACGCCAAACCCGAAAAGAAGGTGGAAATGTGTGCGGCTCGCCAGAAGCTTCAGAGTATGGCCAGAATGCAGCTGATATTGCTGGATGTTCTGGATTTCAGCCATTTCAGCCCCCAGAGATGGTGGGTTGGCTGCCAAAGAAATGTGGACTGGGATGATCCCGAGTGCCTCATTCTGCTGATTGGAGCGGATTAAACTTGCTCGTCACACATAATAAATAAATAGATTGCATTACATATGTATATGTTATATATTAGCAGATTATAATTTATAATATATATATATATAATTATAATATATACATATAGTTCACTTTTGCACTTCCAGGATCCCATTTTATTGTTAAACATCATCTCCTCAACAATTGATGCATAGGTATGCAACAACCGGTTCTACGTGTTTGTACCAATACTTAGATCAATTCATTTTGAGTCAGGCATATTTACGCTTCTTTATTTGTAGGTGAACAGTCCCCAGTTGCAGGAACAGGGTCAGAATAGATTCATGCGACTTGATGTTTCTCTTTCATATGGTTTTGGTCCACCGCTATGGTCCTCAAATTTCGGGGATACCAATTTACATTCAACTTAATTTGTAATCAATTGTTGGATTACACTTCCAAGTGACTTGTTGGTCCCTTTCCCTTGTTGCTGCACTATCTGTTTTGACAC
The DNA here is from genome assembly GCA_947184155.2 of Cladocopium goreaui. NCBI lineage: Eukaryota > Dinophyceae > Suessiales > Symbiodiniaceae > Cladocopium > Cladocopium goreaui. The sequence continues at coordinate 68,847 of CAMXCT020000016.1, forward strand.
ATCAGAATCACATTGCCACTGACCATAGCTTACGGATTCTTCCGTTGATGGTAGCTAAGTAGGGTAACATAGGGAAACTAACCACAAGAAAACTTGTTAGAGGCTAAATTTGACCCCCAGATATCATGATGATATCATGATCCCTTTTAGAAATGATGGCGATTTGCGGCTTAGAAATCCACCTCTTTTAAACGGATCCCCCGCGAAACTGCTGAGCCTTTAAGGATCTGAAAAGCGAAAAGAAAGTCTCCATGTGTATCATCCCGGAGGTCGCGGAGTGACAAATTGGCGATTTTTGGGGTCGAAGATGGTCGAATAGTTAATTTTCTGGAATGTAACTAATCTATCTATAGAATTTCTGTAATCTAATCTCTTATCTAATTTGATCTGAGTTTCTCTAATTTGAATCTTAATCTTAATCTAATCCAATATCTATCTATGTATCCATTTGTATGTATATGCACAGCACGTAATTATACTTGTAGAATCCTTCCACTTATCTCTGAGACCGGCAACCATTTTACCTTGTGATATTGGTGCTGGTTACCAATCTGACAGGTAACTAGAATATGGGGATATACATTTATATGTACACATGATTGATTATGTATATATATATTAGATGATAATTATAGGATAATTCTGGTATATGATGGCAAAAAGGGAAGTATTGATAGTGATGGGATATTATGTGATAAATATGGTGAACCTGGGATGGACCATCAGATCTGCGAGACTTGCTTATTTGCAGGCTTGTTTGCTTGCTCCCTGACCCTGTTGACTCACGGTGTGCCATGCTGGAAATGCTCCTTCCAGAGCACGCGCTTACCCTTTTGATGATTTTTGATGTCTTCTTCAAAACGCGATGCGCGTTGCAAAAAAGATAAAGGCACAATACAATGACTTTGCCGTGACTTAGTCCTGGCGCGGTGTGCCAGGGGGTTTTGCTGCCCCGAGTCCTTTCGCACTGACTTCATGCTTCGGTAGGAAGGAGAATCATTCCAAAATTGATATTTACCCTCTGGTAACTTAACATAGCTATTGCACATGGCCATAGAAATAGTGAATTTTCCCATTAAACATGGTGGTTCTTTCCATAGCAAACTGTAAACGTTTACCAGAGAGTACAGTGTATTTCGTTGCCCAGAAATCAATGGGATGACGCCATAGCTGAGGAGTTACCATCACCAAACACTTTAGCCGGTGAGTGAATGTTAGTAACGATGCAACTATAAGTGCAACTAGAACCGCATGGTTCCAGGGATATTATGGGAGCGAACATTGGAATGGTAACAGCAGGAAATCCATGCCCTCGAGACCACTGAGTAGATCCAGATTTTTTTCAGAGTTTGTGGAGAAGGGCAACATGTTTTTGTATCCGAACGTACAATCATCTTATCATCTTGGAGTAGATAGAACACGGGGATTGTCAAAAAGTCTTCGCAACAATAGGAATATTAATGACATGTTTGAAACTTGGATAGTCTAAGTACTTCAGGATGATGATAATAATAATATAATAATATTATAATAATAGTAATTTTAATAATAATAATAATAGTAATTTTATTAATAGTAATAATAATATATATACAAATGGTTATAATATAATATATATATAGTATATATACCCTATATATATCACAACCGTACAGAGCCAACCGTACAGAGCCGATTCTGTTCCAATGTTTCACAACACTGATTGGACTCAGTGGTGTTGCGGCCACGCAGCCGAGGTGGTTGAAATTAACGAGGAGCCTGATAAGGCATGGCGTTATGAGGACTGTGACGCGGGAAATGTGGCTATGGGGGTCGATACCTGGGACCCCCAACACCAGAGATTCCCTAGTCATTCTTCGGATCTAGAACCATCCTTGGTGGCGAGGGTCTTTTAACCAAAAAGATGTCAAGTTGATGGTGTATTTGTGAAGCGTGGCCAATCAGGTTCAATCTTGTTTGCTTTAGCGTTTCCTTGGGGTGAGAGAGGAGGATTACTTCCAGTTTATTGGTTAGTAAACCCTCATTGAGTAGGTCATCTTTAGGCGTGTTCTTCGTCAAATCCCATGATATAGTTTATGAGGATCAGTATCTGCAGCCCCACGCTGCAGGAAAAGCGGAAGCTGGAAGAAGCTGAGGATGTTCTAAGTAGTTTGGAGCACGACACCAATCCCGAGACTGTTCCTCGTCAGTGGATTTTTCTGGGAAAATCTACAGGAAACCCTGGTCTTAACCCTATCCCATAGGATCCATGTATGGTATATATATATATATGCTAAGATTAAGGGGGTATATTGATGGGATCCATGTTACCATATATAGCAGCACCATGGATCCGTCATGGGTATGATCATGCAGTCACTGCAGTCCTTCGGATTTTCTTTGCTGGGCGATTCTGCATCATGGTCACAGAGGCAGGAAAACCATCCAGAAATTGATGTACTTCGAGTTTTTGACAGACCTAGACGCTGAATAAATAAGCCAGAGAAAATATAGGGTCATTTGACGCATTGGTTTGGCGTTCCTTCCTTAATCATAGGGAATTATGGTGAGAGAAGCGATCCAAAAACAAATGTAGGGGCTGCATGTGTTCCCTGATTGATGTTTTCTGTTCCCTCCCCCAAAAAAGCCATGGCCTTAGGATCTAAATCGAAAACCATTAATCGAGACGTCTGAGGTAGACAAGATCGCCAAGCTCACCGAGTTTGCACGCATGGGCCTCCCGGTGCGAAGACGTGAAGATCAGTGGGTTGATTGGGGAATGGGTCAAGGTGCCCCTTGGGGCCCGCATCATATCATGGGTCACTTCAGGAATTTTCAGGAGTCGAGACCTTTTGATATTTGAGGAAAGGAAGGGAAATTGGAGGCTGATACTGTCTGAGCTGCACCTATTTTTTATCGTCCGGGTTGGACCGGCCGGATGTTTGTTGCACCGCCATACGCCATGTCAGTAGTTGCTGGTCATTGTGCATCCCCAAACCCGCCATATTTTCACATTACCAGAGAGTACTTGCTGGTTGGTCCTGCTCTGCAGATCTGGAACGGTTTGTGTGCCAATTCATACAAGGTGGTGGATCTTAGATAGCTAAGATTGTTTATAACTATGTTGTTGTAGATATATTGTAATTAAATCACCAACCAACATATATTTGTTGTATGTTATATATATATATGTTGTATATCTTATATATGTTATATATATTATATATATATGTGTGTGTGTTACATATATATATATATGTGCTATATATATAATGTTGTGTATATATATATATATAATTACATGTGTTATATATATATATATGGTTCTTATTTATTTGTTCACCAACCAACGTTTAACTTGTTGGGGGGCACCACCTAACGTTCGACTTCGCCAAGGCATTGAAGGTTCCACTCAAGTGATCCTTGCATCGTTAGTGGCTTCACATGAACTGCGCTTGCTGCTCGGGGCGCTGGAGGTCTGGATCCCAGAGCTGGACCTGGATGCTGGCCATCCAGCAAACTTCAGTAGGACATAGTAGGACTTGTTTGCTGATTTTGCTGGAAAAGCCATGAATATCATTGAATATCCACATTATCCACGGATGAAGCCCATGGGAGTTTCGTTGATCTGCGATCAACACATTAGTGTGGTGCTGGTCGCGATGTCCCGGATTCCACCGGATTCATGGTGGAAGATACAGCAGTCCGACAGCAGTCCGACAGCAGTCCGACAGCAACGAATGGAATCGTGCCATGAAAAACTTTGGAGGTTTGAATTTCAGAGGGCCATTTTCAAGTTTTCGTCAAAATTAGTTCGACCTTGGGGATTTTAGATTTTAGTTTTTTCTTTGAAATATGAACCACCATGAACCACCCAAATGATTCGGGTACCCAATTTTGACCCCATCTCTTCGTAGGTCAATAAAGCAGGACCACCTCGAGGTGACCAGCACTGTCCAGTGATGGTCAACGCTTAATTTTGAGTGATGATATACGGTGGATGGTTGCGAAATCCGATCAACTATTTCTGTGATCCCATGTTATTTGTTTAAATATACCATTTATAATACTGTGATATATTGATTATCTATGATTATCTAATACCACCTCAATCAACAAGTCTTGTTACTATATCCAATGTTTTAACAACCATACCATCTACTGTTTTTCTTTTTTATTAGTGGTAGTTTTTCCCAAAATAGTTTGTTCATAAATTGAACTATTAGTTCATAACATATATATATATATTTAATTATATTTAATTATATATATGTGTACATATATATCTCTCTCTCTCTCTCTCTCATCCATTTTGATAGGAATTTCCAATATCAGCCATCTATTTTGGGTGATCCCCCATGGCTATGGAAAGCCCCATGGCTCTTCTTTTTGTGGCGATGGAACAGGAGAGGCGTGTCGATGAACCCGACAATTACGCCGACGAGGTGGCGCGGTGGCGCTTACCGAGCGATTTCTGTGGTCAGCTATTCGTTGGTGACTAGGAATGCCTAGGATAACTATAGGATAAGCATGGTTTATCATAGAATAACTATAGAATAACTATAGAATAACTATAGGATAACTATAGGATAACTATAGAATTAGGGGGGTACTCCTCCAGTAGTCATTTCATCTGATACTTTTTTCTGGTACCCTCCCAATCAAACAGCCCTTTGGGGTTTATTAATCCAGGCTTTACATTATATAGAAATATCGATTGATATGGATTTGAATGGATTTATGGTAGGTACAGTATACTGTACATACTTTGTGGGGTCATAAACTAACGAGATGTTCTTATCATCAACTATAGCCAGGCATGGGTTTAGTAGAACCTACAATGGTACCGGTCCACATCCCTCCGCCATTTCGTTCCGAGCCTGAGTAAGCAGAGAGACCGTGATTCGTCTTGGAATTTCATGGTGATTCAATGCTGGCTGGTAGTTTCAAACATTTTTTATTTTCCACAATATATGAGATCATCCTTCCCATTGACTAATAGTTTTCAAGATGGTTAAAGCCACCAACCAGAATTTGTGATTGACGTTTCCATCTTGTTTTTGAGCATTATTCATCATATTAAGTGGTGAACATCATTAGGTACATTCAAGTTGCTTTCTGCACCACCATGAGGATTAAATCCCATATCCCAGTAGGCTGGTTCTGTTCAATTCCATTATTTTTTGTTTTAACATATGGTTCAATGGATTGGCAGAAACATATTCAAAGGGATCAACAAAAGCTGAAGATTTACAGAAACAAAAAAACTGATTTTGCCTACCACAATTTGAGAATCAAGTATATTTAAAGCCCACTTCTGAATGAAACAGAGACAAATTATTATAAATCACCATCTTTTGTTCAAATCTTTCGGGGTCCAAGTCATGAACAGTAATTGTCTCCAGGTAAAGAGCACTTACATTTTGGCCTTTTTTCCTGAATGAGTTTTGCTCATTGAACTGACAAGATTCAGTGATAGCAACTGTTACTTACCAACATGAAACTTTGAAGAGTGACATCGATAGATGATTTTCCCAGGTAGAAACCTAGATTTACAGGGGGATTTCCATATGTTTTCCCATATGTTCCTATGATTTTCCCATTGTGTATAGGATATTTATAGGGCGAATTCTCCTGACCTTACCAGGTCTTGCTGCTACTCTCGGAGTGCGTGGCCCCATTCTTCGCCCTCGGGCTTCGGGCCAAAGCCACGGCGCCGAAGCTGCCGGCTGTGCTGCGGAATCGCGTGAAACGCGTGCGGCAGGCGTTGCGAGTGCCTTGGTTTGCCGGGTGGATCTTACCATGGCAGGCCATCAGAGATATATAGGGTTTAAATGGCTTTTGCCACATGATTTCTCATTAAATGAGAACTCATGTGGCAAAAGCCATTTAAACCCTATACAGCTTCCATCTTTGGAGTGTTTATATACATGTTTATGCCACCCAGAAAATGGTGAAAGTGGGATGATTGATGCATTGGATGATCTAATTTGATACTGGTTGGTGGTTTGGAACATTTTTTCCCATATATTGGGAATAGTAATCCCAACTGACTAATATTTTTGAGAGGGGTTGAAACCGACAAACCGGGAAATATGAATTATGTTGAATTTTGAACATATGGCAAGTTACGGCAACTTAGGGGCGTTATCAGCCAGATCAACATGAAGTGGGATGTAGAAGTGTGTTCTTTTTTTTTTGTGACATTATATACTTAGTGACTTAGTAAAGCACTTAATTTTAGGGGATTAGTTTTCCTCCGTTTCAACTGGGGCTGCCTCTGTTTCCGGTGGCGTAAACCGGGCTTGTTGAACAGTGTGTTGCTCCTCCAAAGCGTATAACCCCCTTCTAAAAGGGCCATTGACGTTACAAACTACATTCTTGCATGTACTTATTAGTTACACTTACTGTGTTCATTGGGAACATGAAATTTCCAATGTCATTGAATCTGGGGCTGTCTTTATGATGTGAGGGCCATTATTATAGAATCCCAAAGAAAACAATTTCATGTCTGGGCAATTCAAATGTACATATATATATATATATATGCTATGGTATATATATATACATATGCTATGGTACTTGAAGAATAGGACCCCACCCCTCTTGGGTTCCATTTTGAAAACAATGTGTGTCAAGTTTGTGCCAAAGATGGTACCAACACTATTTTTTGTATGGCCGGTCACTTGAATAGTATCTAAATATCTGAAAATGGTGATCAACATGTTTGAGCCAAAAAATGCACCATTCCCATGTTTATCATTTTGGGACTGATATAAACCACAACCAAGTGGGCTTTATCAATGTGCTTTGCACAATCAACGCAAATCGCTTTCGTTTGCCACATTTCTCGCAATTTCTGTGAGATGATTTGATGTTCACATAGAAGTCTTAGACGCGAAGAAGATTGGTTCCCCAGCCATTCTGATTGGCAATCATTGTATTGGTTTGTTTCTACTCGGCTCCACGTGGATGCTTCCAGACTTCAGGGCGCACTCCATGAAATGCCATGTCATCATTTGAAGAGTCTAGTACTCATATTTTTTCTGAACTCTACTTAGATAAGACATATATAGAACTATGTCCCACGAGTCAGTTGCGAAATTTAGGTAACACTTGATTAATAAAGTGCATAACTCTTTGATCAACTGGTTTTTTTGGGGGGTCATCTCCATTCTTCGACACACCTGGGACAACAAGATCTACCATAACTGTCCTTCGAATTGACTAATGAGAACAACTACAGGACCCCCTTTTTTGTTGTGGCAGAAAGAACAGCAATTTCGTAACAAAATGACATGGTCATCGAGCGATTTCAGTGATTCCAACATCACATGTTCCGAAATGACTTTCTTCGAGTGATTCTAATATATTTGGCATACATATATAGTTCAACATTTTATCTTAACTTTCTGGCATTATTTGGCATTAATCTTAAATATGTAAGATAAATAAGAAAAACAGTTCAAATAGGGATTTAAATCTTACATATTTTCCGACATTTTTCTGGCATTTTCTCTGGCATTCTGTGCCCAGAGAGTTGGCGCCGAAAAACCCAAGATGGCTTTGACGGATTTAATCAGCTATTCCATGGTGTTCCCCAATTCCAATGGCTTATTGAAGTCATCATCATTCACTACCATTAACTATTCAACACCCTCTTAGAACCATGGGCTTTTTGTTATTTCCACATTGGGAAGATAAGTCCTGGGGGTTCCAACGATATCCCACCGTCAACGGGTGGTTTGTTCGGGATGGGATGGCGGTTTCGGAGCTGAGGATTTGGTGCTGGGCTGCGACTTCTTAGCCGTTCTAGACGGCCACCTCAACACGTGCTGAGATCGCCAGATTTGTTTGACCAGAGGGAGGTAGCTCTATGGAGTTTTCCATAGCGGGGATTCCAGAAATGCTGGGTTGATATTGTTTTTTTTTTTGAATGGATGATTGTCGCTGGGGTACCCCCATTCGAATGGAAACACCCCCATTCTGGGGTGATGATAAAGCTGGCGCTTATGATTTTTTCCATGATTTGTGGATGTTTTTGGATTAATTATACACGTATATATATGTATGTATATATATAGTGATGTTTATTCTTAGCTTGGCTTGAGTAATAGATTGGGTTTACTGGCTTGCCCATTTACTCTTGTTTATTTTAGCTTTCCATTGTTTAACACATGGGAATTCCATGAGAACCATTTAATTACCAAATGCACGATAAACAGGAATGTTCATTTACCTGCAACTGGGGCACATAGTTTGACCCGATATATTGCAGCCATTGTTCAGAATCATTGTCTGAGATTAACCCATGTAAGCCCAGATTGTTTTCAGACATAGCCAGCTGGTGCATTCAGATGTGCCATTTTGATGAAAACACAAAGTCTCTCAGGGCAGGCAAATACCAGCCTGAAAAGTGACACAGAAACCATCAAGGGTGATGGGGTAGTTTCGATGTTTTGTAGTTTTGATGTTTTGTAGTTTCGTACTTTCTGGTTGGAACAGGTTGTTGGTGAGGTGTCTGGGTGGTGGCACGAAGGAATCGTTGGAGGCATTTCTGATTTGGTGCTGCCTTGAATTGATCCCAAATGAATCCTACTCTGGTGGAGCCTCAATGTTGCCTAAAATTCAGAGGGAGAAAGATGCAAGACGTCAAAAATTCACAAGTATATACATGTCACGGAGAAAACCTGGATCATTTGATTTTTGACAGTGGGCTGCTACTGAAAGGAGGTTCTATTCATGATCAGTGCAGAAAGAGCTCATGTTTGTTGTTCCCCACCTGCCAGGTGAGGGTCTCTAGATTTTATTAGAGTTGCCTTCTCCTTCCGTCCTTCCTTCCCTTCTTCCTTCCTCCCTCCTTCTTCTCCTCGGGCACTGCCGGATCTCAACTGCGAGTTGCAGATGTCAGTGGGCACTGCCGGACCTCAGCCCAGACGCCGGAGAGAATGCCAGAATACAGATCAGAATAGATGCCAGAAGGTCAGATAAAATGTCAAAATAAATGCCAGAAAGAATGTCAGATAGAATGCCAGAATAAATATGCAGTACATACTTCCAGATGGTATGTCAGAAACTGTGTCAGAATAGTGTTTCAGGGTGGGGATCATTCGAACAAAGTATTTTTTTGTGGCTAAAAGATTTGCTGAAAACTCTCCAATCCCCTGATTATTGTTGAGGTTTTCTGCTATTTTAAGACAGCCTTCTTGAGATATACAAAGGCAAAAATCCCTGGGAAGATCGGGTGTGCTTGGTCTGGGATCTCAGTAATTTGCGCGGCCAAAGGTAGGCATTGCAAGAGGATTTCTGCAAGTTGGGATCGTCCATCATCAAGAAAATGACCAGATATCTTCAAATTCTTGAGATTTCGGATGATCCATTTGATCCATAGATTCTTTCTGGTACTTTTTGTGATTCATGTTGATGCTTTCCATTTCTTTTCGGGCGTTCCCAACTTTCAGACACCAGACTTCAACTTTCCTATGCTCCAACTGCCCCGTGAAGGCGCGTTTCAAGCGGATTACGGCCCCTGGAAGACACGTTGTTTCGTTGTGAAAAGCTAAATCAAATACAGTGATTTAACGAGCAAAATTGGTGGTATAATTGGGATATATATATATATGGATATATCATTATATACCATATTTATATAATTATATATATGCCATATATATATTACCCCTATAATATTGTTTGAAGGGGTAATGGAACAGCTTACGGGATATGATTTGATATACGTGAGGAAACTGCATAGAATAAATCTGATAACGGCCTCACGTTGTTTTACGTCATGGCGTACATGATGGGTTAATTGAGGGGAATCAACCTCACCTGTGCCCGTGACACCCCTGCTTGTAGCAGGACCCGAACCGGGTGTCAGAGCAAATGTTGAATATGTCACATACAGATGTCCAAATATTTTTTCAATAAACTGAAACCACCACTCTGTGACTTTGAACCACGTCCAAGTCACTGTCTCTGATTTGGTTTGGGTCATTATCCATAGAGATTGCATAGAGACCATGTCTTTAGACGTCTTTAGGATGCTTTCTGGGGTGTCCTGAATGTAAATTTCATGGTGAGTCATGCGATTGGGCACCAACTTTTTTGGCAGTCCCAGAGTGAACCCCATGAGGGATGATCTAAGATGTTTTTGTTCCATGCTTCCAATGATGGTTTATCTATGGTTAATATATGGATAATCTATGGGGATTTCCTGTGTTCCCCACACCAATCGCTTCGGAGACTTTCGGTCAACATTTTCCCACACCAAAAGTGTGTCGTTCCAGATGCCTTCCGCCGGCGATATTTCCTCCTTCCAACAACCTCGTACAGCGTACAGCGCCGGTTTCCTCCGCCCGCAACTGGGATGGCAGTGGCCGAAATTTCCGAGTCGTGATGCGAGTCGTGACGGCATGGACTTTTGAGGATAATATATACATTTACAATCATTTACATAGATTACATAGGACATATCTATTTGCCCTCTGGTGATTTAAGATAACCATGGAATTTGATACCATTTGATAGCATTTGTACTGGGCATATGATCTAGAAACAGACCATTTTCCACAGCTATGTTAGACTACCGGAGGGCAAGTCGAAATCGTGGAATTTGATGGGTAGAACGTCCATCAAATTCCGCTGCATTGTCGGCCTACAACCTAACTATAGTATGAATTCTAGTTGATACTCCGCTGTACTGTACCATGAATCTTCGATGGTTGTCGTGGTGAGTCGCATGTGCAGAAGTTGTTTGATATTAGGATCTCTTGCTAGTCTCGCGATTTTGTGAATAAGTGGATGCAATGGAAAACTCAGAGCCTCCAATTGAGATGGCTTGGCCATCATGTCGGGTGTTCCAAGCTTTTCGATGCGCGCGAGTCATCAACTTTGACAATATGTGCTAGTTTGTTGCCTAATTCAAGCATGAATTCAAAATCGAGTCTTTTCCAAGATGGATAGGAGTACTGCCAGCCCAGCTTTTCAAATTCGGATAGTGGGTTTGAATGCAAGCACCAGATAGATGTCTAGGTGAATTTTTGCTCGGAGGGCCATGGTTTCCCCAAGGGAGCTGTAGTCGCTACTGTTCGTAAGTGGAAAATGAAAACCCAGCCATATCAATTGATGGTTTATGTGAAGAAATTGAACATGGCAAAAAACTTGGGTGGTGGATCCGATTTTGTCTTACCAACTTTTTTCTGTATCCCAAAATCTGAAAAAATGATGATTTATCGATAATCCTTTTTTCCATGAAACAATGTTGGAGTAGCTTTTAAGACAAAAAAAAATGCCTGGCCTCATAGGGAAATTCATAAAAAAAAAAAAACATGTGGCAGCTGCAACTGTAACCTAGCTCTGCAACCGTTTGCTGCTCCCGTTTGCTCCCAAGAAGATCATGTCCCTCCTGGGCATTTATTGTATGAACTTTCTGATGCGATGTGGTGGCGTTGTCCGAGCCGAGCTTCAGAGCTGAGAAGCTGTGGTCAACATGATTCTGATCCGTTACCGAAAACGGGTAATTCATATATGATTCACAACAGTAATCAGCAATATTACCGTAATTGTTTCATATATATATATATTATAATTGCAGCGACAAATAGATCTAGAGAGATATATATATATATGCAATGTATATATATATATATATACATACATACACATATACATATATACATATATACATATTATACACACTATACATTCAATTCACAGAACACTCGCATACATACACAACTTGTATATAGCGGAGAGACTTTTAGTGTAAAGTTTTTTTCCTTCGAGAGGTATGGTCTATGATAGCCCCACATGGTGAAACTTGATTGCATGTACTGTAGTTTTATTATCAAAAATACCGTGCAGGATGGGCCCCCCCAGTTATAAGTTGGTCTAAAGTTGGTTTATAAACTATTATGATCCCCATTAACTATAGTTATCTACCATAAACCATGGAATTCAGCCACTTATAAGGCAATGTATGAAACATTCTATTTCCCTGCATGGGATGATCGGATTGCATTATACAAACAGCCTGTTTTATTGCCCATAGGCCCAGGCCGGTACTTAGGAAGGGGACAAGTGCCATTGACAATATGAGGATGCACAAGAGACTGGAGGGATTGCTTGCATTGCTTGCATTGCTTGCAGTCGTAATTTATATAATCCTGATGGCTGACACCGCCCATGCGATATCAACCTTCCCGCAAGGAATTTACTTTCATCCGCATCCTGATGACGAACAAATCAATGTGGACGTATTTTTTCAAGTTGGAAATACTTAACCTTCAGCCTGCAACATCATTTATGACATGACGATAAGGGGGGGGCAAAATGTTTTCGGTGGTCAAGGTATGATTTTTAAGACCTCAGACAGACTGATATTTCAACCTGGACGTTGCAACATGAAATCTAGGGTGGCAAAGCTATAGGCTGACTGACATAATTTTGGGAGGGGTGCGGAGGTCAGCAAAAACAGCTGTGCCTACTCGGATTGGAAATTTGTAGGACCTGGATGATCGTTTTTAAATGGTTTTGTAGCAAACGTCCAAAGGATCCTAAGGCCTAAGGTATGTCCCACCAGATCTCAATTAATTACATGATATTTGGAACTATAGGTCTTTCAACGATTCACTGACCATGGATTCTGAAGCTAGGAACCATGCTTTCATCACCCATTTGCGGTATTTTCGGGGTCAAATAGTCAATCTATGGCCTTACAGATGACGTTCGCATTTGGCGGCCCACTTTTTGTGGCCTCCTTTGGGGCTGCGTGAAGCTTCTAAGTTGACATTCATACAGGCGGCCCAACAAGTTTCTTTGTCACCAGACGTAAGGAATCCAGGAACCTCTCAACTTTGGAAGGTAGATGAAGGTAGCCTATTAAACGTTCAGCAATCACTCATATGGCGATGGTTTTTGAAGGCAAAAAAACCTACTAACGCCACGAGCAAAGAAACCTAACGGTGCTTTCAAACACATTTGACATTGTGTCCCAGTTTCAGGACAAGGGTTTGGCTCAAAAGAGGTGGTACTCCGAAGTTGCTATTTTGATAATCTGGCAAACCTAGGTACCTGCAGTGTTCCATTTCCAGACACACCGGCAACTTCTCAATAAGTTTCAGATGTTTCACAAAAAGGACCAAAGCATCGGCAACAACTTGCATTGGCGAGCTGGAGAAGCTCGTGACTATCGGATAGTGGACGGGTTGGGGTGTCCTCCAGAGAACGATTTGCTTGATTTCAATCTCTCCGAAACTCTTGTGATTCATTTCATGCCAATATCTCATGGAACATCTAAGAGTTGGCAAAGATCAGATACATTTTTATCCTCTTGAATGGTGCTCCCAGCCTGTCAGCACCCAGATCTGGAGGGGGCAGTCTTCGAGTCCTGAACGCTTCACCATTTCGGCGTCTCCGGATCAGGATTTGTTGGATGTGTAAAGCAGTCCCATTTGGGCCTGATTTTCGGTTTTCCTTAGGTTATTTTGATATGAATGTTTGATTCAATGGCAGCTTCCGACATATCAACACTAGACAAGCTGAACCTGGAGTTCAGCTTAGATCGTTTGATGAGATCCTAGAAAGGATCACTGGGAGGTGTTGGACTAAGAATGCAGTTCATTGCACTTCGCAGTATAGGAAAATTCATGACAATTCAACTACCTTACTGTGGCCTCTACCATCCGGACTACTGTAATTTGCCAGTTTTCATGGAGGTAAAGTGGACGGAAGCCCAGGGGTATCGACTCATTGGGGCACCTTGGCGCGAAATTTATGCGCTGCTTGTTTCATGGGAGGAGTACGATCCTCAGGACGATCCTTACGTAACTGGCATTGCCAAATGTGTTCAAACGATGTTTGGGACCCCTATCCATGAGTCAGTTGGTCAGGTCTTGGCTCTTCAAGGGTTGACATGAACTGGAAGGTTGAGCAGGGAAAGACAGCAGCGGACTCGCGGGTTGAAGCCCTCACATATGTCGAGCAGCGACAGGAGGGGCCAGCTGGGAGTGGAAGTTTCCGGCAGATCTAGGAATCTAGGCAGCCATATATAGGTAGTTTCTGTCACCCAAAAAATGGGTAGTTTCTGTCAGCCACTGAATGGTTTTTATGGGTTTTTCTAACGGCTAACCACATCACTGGTTTTTCCATCATTGGGTAGCTGTTGGGAGCTGCTGCTGATGATGAGACTGTTACCCGGCCTGGTAAATGTAGAAAAAACGAACTGGAAAGATCCACCATGTTTCATGGGAAAACTCACTATTTCGACTGGGCCATATTTTCAATAGCTATGTTAAATTACCAGAGGGTACTGTAATATCCATAGTCAGTAGGGAGCTAGGCAGCTAGCACCTGAAGAAACCAGGTGCCCCAAAAAAATCCTCTAAAGGTATCCACCCGTTCTGAAAATTTATGATTGGTTTGAATCGGTGTCGTAGGCCGTAACATCCACAGCTACATCGACCAGACTTTCACAGTAGCGCAGATGATCGGAGATTAACACTATATGAGCGATCATGTGTATATATATATATATATAAGTCAAACTTGTCAAAATTGGGCCACAAAAACCAGATGGCTAAGGATTAAACATGATCAATTAGCCAAAATCGATGGTTGTCCATGCCTTGACCCAGGCCAAGATGGTTCAGTGCAGTTGTTTGAGGGAGGAGACAGAGGGGAAGTACTGGGAAGTACTGTGAAGTATGTTGTGAATGTTGTGATGGGGTTTTAAAGAAGGACCCTCCAACTTGGGATTGAATTGAAGCTTGAAACAATTCTACCTTAAGCATGGTTTTTCCAGCTGCCGGAGACTTGTAACAGAAACCTCTCCTACTGAGCACACGGTGTCACTTGATGTCACTCGGCAACGCCGCCGACGATGAATTCTGGGTGGTTGACAGCGGCGTCGCGGACGGTCGTGGACATGAAACGATTGGCCCATAGAATTTGGGACAGAATTTTCAACGTGGTAAGAAAACACAATAGTTTAGCGGTTTAGCGTTAATGGGTTACTGGAAGGGAATTAATATTCAATATTTGGGTGCTATTAGAATCTATCCAATTAAGGATAATGAACTATCCAATTAACCAACCGATCACTGGGGTTCATTTTACGTCATTCCCTTTTCTGCGGATGGTTTCGGACATCGGGTGTGCCACATTAATGAACTTGTCCATGCTTCATTTACCCATGGCTGAGAAGGAGGCACTGTGCCATGCATGTTGAGGTATGTTATGTCCTTTTTTTCCAGAGACCCTTACAGTAATCAACCTTATGTAAGTCAACTAACGCCAATTCAAGTTCTCGAATCAATCCCTCATTTAGAATGCAAGCTCAAAGTTCGTGTTCGGAAAACTGATTTTTACCATAGATGCAGCTATGTGTCACGTTGATTTACCAAACTTTCTGCGAAATGCTTTGTGGTTGAGATCTATCATAATCTAGTAGGTCGACTGTTTTGATGAATTGTCTTTAAAAAAACACAGACATCCACAGATGTATTTCTTCCATTTGGTGATTTTTGATCATTTCTATTGGTCTTTGTTCCGAGGGAGTTGGAAAACACACAATATTCTAGTGCCTGGTATGTCTTTGCTCCTGTCATTGAGTGGGCTGAACGGATTAGTTACACCCCGGAAAGATTTGTGTATATATATATATATACATACACACTATATGTACATATATATATATATATATACGCACACTATATATATTTACACACTATACAAAGACTCACCGATGATAATTAAAAATATCTAAAATCTTAGAAAAGGTAGGCACTGGGAGGGCTGCTGAGCATATATATATATGTACATATATACATATATATATACATACATACATACAGGATAATTGTTGGATAAGCACAAGGGAATACGAACATGTATGTATTGACACCCACGAGGTCCTGTCAGCCGGCGTTCTAAAATCTTGTGATCATGGGCGCCAATACCGCCGAGAGATGGCCAAAAAAAGACGGGCTTCGTCCATGTGTGTTGAAGGGAAAGCCCTCTGATGATTGAGTAGTTTGAGCCAATGGCTATGAAGATGTGCATGGCCATGAAAAATCAGGAGAACTATAAAACAAAACTGTTTCGCTTTTCTCCCCAAACAGTGTATCCACACTGAGGGCTTCTTGCGGTGACGGTAAAGCCCGGGTTCGCGACGGGGGGTCATGTTTCAAGTATGTTGAATATTGTGATACATCAGCCAGAAACAAAAACGGATATACCCAACAATAAATCCCAAATGGGCATGGTTTACGGCATTGGGTTTGCCTCATTGTACAATACTTGAGTCTCCCAAACCAAATTCATCATTTCGGAGCAATGATCTTACAATTGATGTGATCGACTTGCCGGGAGCTTGGTCTGCGATGGTTCACCCCCATTGTGAGTTGGGTTACAATGACTATCAATGACTATATCCCCAACAGAATGGGGAAAACATGGTATCTAAATTTCAGATTCTGTTCAACGCTTTGGAGATGGCAATGGAAAGCGAGGAAGGGAATACATATGGAGGTTTCCTAAGTCACAGGGATACCCAAACCATTAGACCAAACTATGGAAATGGTATTGAAACAGCCATGGTGACTTGGGGATCTTCATGAATCTTCCATTTTGTGAAAAACCCAGGGCTATATCATAGGTATAGTAATGGCAACCTTCAAAAAGATAGGAATGTGATTAATGTTCACTATATAAGTTTACGTAAGATTACTGTACCTATATAATCCTATATAATAAGTTGAAGATTTACTATACTTACTCTCACTATATAGATATCCTGCGACATCCTGCGGCTCAGGCGAAGCTGTGGCCGGTCCGTGCGTGCGCATTCCGAAGCCCACCGGTGTTTCGGGGGCTCGCGACGACCTGGTGGGAAATCGGGGCGGCAAATCTGGTAGGAACTCCCTGACTTCTACAGCAGAAAAATCGTTTCTCATATGTTTATAGCCCGGTAAACAAAAACAGAGAACAGAATTAACAGAATTGTTGGGTACTAGAAGGTTGGAGTACTAGAGGGTAGAATGGGATATAAACCTGGCAAGTGATGAAGCTGTTTTTTTTTGAGATTTTAGAAAAAATTGAAGGTAGACTCTTAGATGGACAGTTTCCAGGGAGCCTTGCCATCCTTATTTTGACCAATTGTTTATCATGTGCGACCCTATTCTTATGATCGAACTACAGAAGTCTGTACTAATGATCTGACAGACTCTACCGGACATAAGCATACATAAGCTGTGCTCCACTGAGTCGTATTCATCTTAAATTGGTTGGAATTGTCATCAACATTGGTAATGCACTAAACCCAAGAAAAAACACATTAAAGACAACAATTATATCCCAACCCTTTTCTCAAAAGATGAACCATGTGGGGATATAATTACTTGGGGATACTTGGGGTGTATCGAAACCCAGAGGGCTGCATCATTCTCGACAAAATAAGGCGATCTCTTCACCGCCTCACAAACTTATCACCGCACGAGATTGGATGAATCATCCCAAAAAATATGCAACGTTGAAATTGAGTCATTCCCAATGTTCTTAACTCATTTATTTAGATATTCGAACTTGCTTAGATGATTCAGGAACCCCACATTTGCCAAAAATGGTTTTGTCGGGAAACTGTGATACCCCTGGCTTGGGTGATTTCATCGTAGTAAAACCAAGCCAACGGTTACATTCTCTTTAATTCTTATGAAATCTCATCCAAAACCACCATTGAATCCCATTAAATCCATTGGAATTTCCCCATTTTGTTGTGGTTGGTTGGTTCCTTGTGGCCATTTGCTGCGCCCTCTGGAGAATTTGCTGCAAAACACCGGGGGTTGCGGAGTGCTGCGGAGTTCACGGTGTAGCCATGCGAGGAGCAACCCCCCAGAAAGTCCCAGCCAGTCCCTCCGGTGTCCTCTGAAAAATCCTCCATTTTGTGATTTGATGATGATGTTCCTAAATTTCAAGGATTTTTCCAGTGGATTTTCCTTAACTAAACCGGATTTTCCTTAACTAAACCTAGATTTGATCAAATCCATTTGATGATGAAATCCTTAACTAAACCTCCATTTCTAGTGGATTTTCCCATGACTTTCCCATGGGATTTCACCTCGCAGGAGCGAAGCCCATGGAGCGATGACGCGGGCGCTTGAGGCGATTCGCTCCCTTCGCGGAGCCAAGGCCCCCTGTTGGAACCCTGGGGGATTTTTTGGGATCCCCTGGGGCCGGGCACCACTTAAATGGCTACGATAAACCACCACTTAGACTGGGAATTGTTTATACAAAAATTGTTTCCCTTGTGATTTTTTTTGGGGATGGTATCTTAATTATTGAAGTTTTAGCCACAGTATATGGAATACCCCCACAGAAACCTACGGGATTATAACATGATATTAATACGTACGGCTTATTTTTGAGGATTATAAACCACTTATGATTCGTGGGATGCACATCCAAGTAGGGAAGATGGGTCCAAAAGGCAGCTTTAAGTTAGTTTACGGAAAATGATGGTCCAAAATGGGGATGTGTCAAAACCATTTCAAAACCTATATAGGTACCATATCATATTATGACCGGAGGAATAAACATCCAAAAAGCAACAACCATGATTTTGCGTAGGGTAGCAGGGTTTTTGACTCATGGCCAAATGAAGATCAACTTTGATCAACCATGAGATTGTTTGGGTAGTTTTCAGCGCCGGCTGGATGTGTTTATTCCCCAAGTCTCTGTGGACATGGCTGGTCGTTTTTGTTTGTTGTTCACTTTAACGACAATTATGGTCAAGATTAGTATGGGGCTTGCACAGTTGTGTATGAAGAATTCTTGCAGGCCGGTATACATATACATATAAAAGCATATATCAATCTAAGCAGAGAATGTCTTCTTGACATGTCCGACATGTCAATAACCTGGTAATCAAATGTTGCTAGGTGAATTTCCAGCAAGCCAGGTTTGATTACTGGAGGGTAATACACCTAGAAAATTTCAGTAAGAAAATATCTACACATTAATACACATTGTATATATAATTAATTATTAGATACGCGCAAACCCCCCAGTTCGCGCACACAACTTCTTAGGGATTTTCAAGGAATATAAATTCCGATTCCCGTTAAACTTTACATTCAATTGGGAAGATCAACAAGGGTATTAGGAATGTAAATTCCCACCCCCGTTGAACTTTACATTCAATTGGGAAGATCAAGAAGGGTATTAGACATATAAATTCACACCCCCGTTAAACTTTACGTTCAATTGGGAAGATCAACAATGGTATTAGGAATATCAATTCCCACCCCGGTTAAACTTTACATTCAATTGGGAAGATCAACAAGGGTATTAGGAATATAAATTCCCTCCCACCCCCGTCGAATTTTACATTCAAATGGGAAGATCAATAAGGGTATTAGGAATGTAAATTCCCACCCCCGTTAAACTTTACATTCAATTGGGAAGATCAACAAGGGTATTAGGAATGTAAATTCCCACCTCCGTTAAACCGTTAAACTTTA
Organism: Cladocopium goreaui; assembly: GCA_947184155.2. Taxonomy (NCBI): domain Eukaryota; class Dinophyceae; order Suessiales; family Symbiodiniaceae; genus Cladocopium; species Cladocopium goreaui. The sequence goes on from CAMXCT020000016.1 coordinate 88,343, forward strand.
CGTTCAATTGCGGAGATCAACAAGGGGATTAGGAATTTAATGATGAAGATGAAAATGATGATGATGATGATGATGATGGTGATGATGATGCTGATGCTGATGACGATGATGATGATGATGATGTTGATGATGTTGATGATGTTGATGATGTTGATGATGTTGATGTTGTTGTTGTTGTTGTTGTTGTTGTTGTTGTTGTAGTTGTAACATTCAACGCACAGGTAGCTAAGCTGCGCGTTGCAAGATGAAAGCCATGATCATGGACATGTGCATTTTGTCCCACCAAACACAGTGTTTTTGATGTTTGGACATGTCGTCGGCGTCGGCGTCGGCGCGGGCAAACTGAGGGGTTTGCCCGAATAGATACCTTGACATGTCCATTGTTACTAACCTTTTTGTTTGAGCAGTTTTGATTGAACTCATAGTAAACCATCCTCTATTTTACCATTTTGATGGGTGGTGTAAACCATCAATTTATCTGGGTGGTTTATGCGTGCTTCACCAATATTAAGCATCATGTGTCATGGTTAACTTAACCATTATTCATCACCATGAAGGATCACTATATAACATTTTTTACCATAATCCGTTAAGAACCAAACATACCATTAGCACGGGTTATGCGTTCTTTTGCCACTGGCGCGCTTGTTTTTGATGCCAAGGCGTCCTGCAAGCAGCGAAGCGCGGAGTTCGCGGAGTTCGGGATGCCAAGTTGAAGCTTTGAGACGGACCAAGATGCAAATATGTAACATCCAATATGAAGTCAATGAAGTGGGTAAAACACTAAGAAACCACCCATTTGGGAATAGTTTATACAAGCTATTTATGGTGATTTGGGGGATGGTTATTACATCCAATTGCAGGTGGCAAAGCATGGCTGTGATGCTGGTTTCCTCTCCCTGTTCCAAGTCTTGCCCCTGTCCCAATTCTTCCCGCTGTCACTCTTCTCCGTGTGCCATTTGTTCTGTTGGCATTTTGTTTGCTCGGCTCGTAGTGTTGTGTTTATTCTTCATGTTGTTCTTGTGTGTTTCCTGTTGTTCTTTTGGTTTTTGTTTATGTTCTTCTCGTTTTCTGTTCATTCTTCTTGGTCCGGTTCATGTCTTGTTTGCCTTATTCTGGCAGTTCTTGTCTTGTCCATCGTTTTTTTAATCCTGCGTGTGTTTAATGAATATATATATAATATTATATAATACCCGTTGTTCTTCCACGTCTAGCATCCATTTCTCCCCTCTGTAGCTTCACCTGGCCTGGCAGCTCCTCTTCCCCCGGCGAAAAACAATTTTCGGCTCAGCACAATTTCCAAAGGGCGGCCTTGCCTAAACGACGAACAGCTAACCCTTTCGCCCAGCCCAGCTCTCCGGCCATGTTTCTTTGCTGTGCCCAAGTTGACGACACGTCCATTGAGGAAGTGCCCATCAGTGAACTTGGCCAAAATTGACCCATTTTCGTCGAGCAATCGCGTTTTTCACGGAGTGGGCAGACTTGCCAAAAGGATGACTTGGTCCAATGACTGAACTTACTGTATATAATACTATATATATAATAGAATGGCAACTGTTTTCCGTAGAATGGGTTAATTAGTATAGATGTCCTATTTGGGTGATTTGCATGAGGAGGTTGGTTTCTACGTGGCAAAATGTCCTATTGTGGGTGATTTTGTCATTGTTTCTGCAGATTTCCATTCCTTCATTTTCCATTTGTGCATCAATGAAACATGCAGTTTTTCACCTGTGCATTCATTTCCAATTTCAGGCTGAGACATAAGCCGATCCATATAGCTGCTTTTTTAGCTCAAACAGATCGCCAGTCCGAGACGGAAAACAAGGCGTGAAGTGAGGAGTTCAAGGTGCCTGCGTAACAGCAGGTTATGAGCCCAAGGGCTTGCCATGCAAATGCAACGAAGGAGAGCAACTAATCAGGAGTTGCAACAAGGTATGGAAGAGATGAAAAAGGCGCAAGAAAGGCTTGAAAGGGAAGCAAAAGAAAGTCAGGAGTTGCCCCTGGAAGATGCCAAAGGTGAGGAGACAGTAGGACAAGAGTCAAAGGAAGAAAGGTTGAGGTTAGAGGATGCCCCAAAAGAAAGGTCGTCGCCTGCGCAAATAGAAAGTAGGAGCGATAGGGCTAGCCAAGACCACCCCAAGACTTCACCTGCTGCCATCACCCCAGCCAGACCAGGATCAACTGCCTCCGCCCCTGGCCAAGCCAATCCAGGTGATAGTCAGCCAGGAACTGTGAGAACTCCGGCGACGATAGAAGGACGTCGGAAAGAAGAGGCCAACAGGCGTTCAGTTGGTGACACAGGGGGAGGAAGAGAAAGTGGTGTTTGGACTGCTGTTCAGACTCCTCACAGTCAACCAGTAGGATCTCCAGAAGTTTTTCAACCATTGTTCACAGAAGAACAAGTGAAACAGATGGAGCTCCTTCACAGTAGGGCACCGTGGTTGTATCAAGACGCACAAAGAACGTTTTTTCCAAGGAGACCTTCTTTTTTGGAGCAGGAAGAAGCTAGGATGACCAGAGAATCCACTGAGCTTGCAACTCTCCGGTCTTACATGAAAGAGTTAGTAGATCGAAATGAAGAGTTGACGAAAAGGGTTCAGATGTTGGAGGCTGGGATTGTCAAGCCAGAAGTAGAGCTGTCTTTTTCCACTCCAAATGGAAGTCACAAGTTTGAAGACTCAAAGGAGGCTGCGAGACCACCAGAAGCCCCACAGGAGGCTGCGAGACCACCAGAAGCCCCACAGGAGGCTGTGAGACCACCAGAAGCCCAAAAGGAGGCTGTGAGATCCCCAAAAGAAAGGCAAGGAAACGTTGAGGATTCTGGGAAGACTCCGCTGCCAGGACCCACTTCTTTGCCAAAGCCAGACCTTCATGCAGCTCAAGGTGCAACTGGGTTTGCTGAGAAGTCCATGGAATTCATGTCGTTGATGATGGAGAATATGAAAGAGATGCATCGAAAGTTGCATGAAGACAAAGAAGAAAGTGGAACCATCCGAGGGGTGGAGGTAGTGAGGTCAGGGACGCATGAGCTTCCCCAGCTGCCAGTTTGGAGTTCGACGCAAGCTCCACTTCAGTTGAGCGACTGGCTGCTGCTTATCGCACCGGTGATTTCAGACTTGGCAGCTACAGCAGAAACGTGGTGGAAAACGATGGTGGCAGAGGCTGAACAGTGGTATCAGTCGCACATGCTGTTGTCACCATTGGAACGTCTTCAACATGGAAGTGAACAACCTGCGGCATTGATGCAGGAAAAGTGGCAGAGGCTGGAGAGGCGTGTGGCCACCATGATGCTCCAGTCGATACCAGAGCAGGTTCGAGAGGAATTGGTCTCGAGCAGAAAACTCACAGTTTTTGCAATAGTGACACATTTGTATGTGACTTATTGTCCTGGAGGGATTACCGAGAAGCAGAACCTCCTGAAGAATTTGGAGGAGCCAACAGAAGTAGCGAATGTCAGTGAGGCACCCTCCGCATTGAGGCGGTGGCTTCGATGGCGTCAAAGAGCCACTGAAATTGGAGCCACGATGCCAGATCCGACATTGCTGGTACGAGGGTTGCTGAGGATGACAAGAAAGGTGTTGGAAGCCAATCGAGAACTCCAGTTCAGAGTGTCACTAGCCAGACACGGACTGGGGATCGACACAGTGCCGACCCTGGAGAGCGTGACGCAGTTTGCCATGCATCTTTTGTCAGAATGTGAGCAGATTTCGCAGATGGAGAAAAAGCCAATGACTCCAGCTCCAAAAGGCGAGATCAAGCTCAAGTCCGTAGAGACAGAAAAAGAAGATGCAGCAAAAGGGAAAGGTAAAGGAAAAGATCGAAGTCCTGAGGAGGAAAAGACTGAGAAGCCTCGGGCAAAGTGCAGATTTTTTCTGACAACAGAAGGCTGTCGGAAGGGAAAGGAGTGCCGTTTTTCCCACAGTGAGAAGGATGGCAAGAGGAGATGTTATACATGCGGATCCACAGAACACATGGCACCAGAGTGTCCGAGGAAAAGTTTGAGTGAGTATCCACCGAAGCAGAAGATGGTGAAGGCTGAAAATGACTTGGGCCAAGGATCCAAGAATGCTGAGGATCCAAGCAGTGAAACGGAAACTATGAAAGGGCTTATTGAGGAAGCCAACAAGATGCTCCGATCCCTGACAGCCAAGTCAGGACCATCAACTTCTACTTCATCCAATGCCCCTGTGAAGGAGGAGGAGAATCGAAGTGAAGTTCTTTCAAGATTGCAGGCTCAGCTGAACTCTCTCAAGGTTTTCAAGCTTGGCCGAATCACAAGAGACCTGACGAAGGGTCTCATTGATAGTGGTGCAACACACCCTTTTCGACCATTGAGGAGCGAGGAGGCCGAGACCAACATGAGAAGTGTTGAGGTCACCTTAGCAGATGGGAGATGTGTTCAGCTGAAGATGACGACATCCGGCTCAATGGTGACGGATGATGAAGAAGTAGAGCCAATAGTTCCAATGGGCACGCTGATTCAGGTTTTGGGATGCGAGGTGAACTGGTCAAAAGATGGTCTGCAAGTTCACCACCCACGACATGGTCCTTTGAAGGTTGAAAGTCATGGAGGATGTCCCCAAATTTCTAGGAAGTTGGCGCTGGAGTTGATTTCAGAGATAGAAGATGCAAAAGGAGGAGTTTCGATCAGTCGCTTGGGCTTTGAGGGGGAGATGGAGTGGATGAAACGTTTGGTTGCAGTACATCCAGTTTTGTCACAGCTTCCTGAATGGTTGAAAAGTCAGCTGGTGGTCGAACCTTCCGACTGGAACCTTCTTCCTGTCAATCGAAGGCATCGCAGAACTTTGAGACAAGGAGGATTTGCTTTGCACTTGTTTTCAGGAGATGAAGAAGGCTATACTCTGAAGAGATCAATCAAGGGCCAAGGTGGGCCCCACCAGCGACTGTTGGAAATTGACATCAAGCACGGGCCATCACATGACCTTTTGAAAGGGAATGGCCCTTATGCTGCGCTGTTGCGGGCAGCAGTAGAAGGAAAGATCCTTTCAGTGATTGGTGGCCCCAACTGCAGGAGCCGAAGCGTTTTGCGACATCGTCCAGTACCTGGCCAGCCTGATGCTCCGAGGCCAATTAGGTGTTGGGATGGAGGTGAATTTGGAGCACCCTGGATCACTTCAAAAGAAGAAGCGATGTTGCGAGAGGATGATGTGTTGATGTGGCGCATGCTGTTTTTGTTCATGGTTGCCGAGTACACCAGACGAGCGCAGATGAAAGTTGACCCTGTACATCTGGTGCTTGAGCAGCCAGCTTCACCAAAGTCCTATGAACCAGAGGCAGTCTCATTTTGGGACACCAAAGAATGGAAAGGGATCCGAGATGAGTTCAAGCTCAATGAGGTGACCTTCAATCAAGGGAATCTTGGAGGTTTGGCACCAAAACCAACGACCCTTGGCACCACCTTTGACCTGTGCATGGAAGACTATGAAAGACCACTTCAACGTGATCAAGAGGTCAAGAGTTCCAAGCAACTGGAGAGGTGGGCTCCGGGGTTGATGGATGCAGTTGGTGCCGCAACAGTCAAAGAGGTTTTCAAACAAACACCTCAGTTGAAGGCCTTGACGTTTGAAGAACATGTTGCATTTGGGCATGTGCCCTATCGACGTGATTGTGCAGTTTGTCAAAGGGCATCACAACAGAATTTCCCACACAGGAAAGTCAAACATCCACAGGCAGGAGTTTTGGCATTGGATACTTGCGGTCCTCTATTTCCTGCGAGTGATGTTGGAGGATGGAAGTGCCGATACTTTCTTGCTGGCTCTTACACCTATATGGTGCCAAAAGGATCGACAAAGATGGAAGCTCAACAGGAGGAAGAAGGAGGGTTAGAAGAAGCTCCAGCTCTCGAGGCTTTACAGGATGACGGCGGTGAGTGCCGGGGGGTTGCGGAGGAGTGGCAACAACCCGAACGCCTCCCGCCCAACGCGGTGGGCATGGTAAGGGGAGATCAATCATCTCCCCGGCGACCTCCACCTGCGGAAGCTGAGGAGCTGGCAGAGGAAAAAAGGGAGGAGGAACAGGATGATGGCGGTGAGTGCCGGGGGGTTGCGGAGGAGTGGCAACAACCCGAACGCCTCCCGCCCAGCGTGGTGTGCATGGTAAGGGGGGATCAACTATCTCCCCGGCGACCTCCACCCGCTGATGCTGAACAGCCAGTTGAGGCTCAGGAGGAGGAGGAGGAAAAGGTCGAAGGTCCGGAAGAGCCGGATCCAAAAGAAGAGCTTGAGATGCGAGTCTTCAAGATGGCACTTCCCATGCGATCCAAAAAGGCCAAAGAGGTGACGAGGGCGGCTATGGAGATGATCCTCAAGTTGAAAATGGATGGATACCAAGTATCAAGGATTCACTCAGACAGAGGCCATGAATTCCTTGGAAGCTTTGAGACATGGACGAAGGCGAGAGGCATCCTTCTCACGAGAACGTCTGGAGACGATCCAAGAGCCCATGGAAGAGCTGAAGCCACGGTGAAGTCAGTGAAAAACCAGATCAGAAGGATCCTGATGCATGCTGGAGTTGGGTCGCAATGGTGGCCCTGGGCATTGCGATATTTGAATGAGGTTTACAGATGCCAAAGGCTGGACAAGGTTCCTGACTTCCCATTGTTTCTGCAAGATGTTTTGGTGAGGAGGAGACGATGGAAGAAGCAGGCGTTTGAGCCAACAGTTGAGGTTTCAAAATATTTGGGTCCAGCGCCAGAGGAGAATGGACACTGGATCAAGGCTGGAGATGAGGCACCACGAGTCACACGGTGTTTCATGAGAAAAGCTTTGGAACGACCAGATGAAGGTGTCTGGCTTGCAGTAGAGCGAGAAGTTTTGGATGCGCTGACAAAGAGGAGGAGATTGAGAGGAAAGACCACGGTTAGAAGGCTTCAGATGGAAGAACCTGAGAATGATGAAGAGGAGGAAGCGGCCAAAGTCGCAAAGATGCGGATGCAGTTTACAAAGGTAGTGGAGGAGGAGATGAAAATGATGCTGGAAGATGATCAAGAGTTGATCACAGAAGAGATAGAAATCTTGGCGTCTCTCAAGAAGATCCTGAACTCACAGGAAGTCAATGAGGACGACGAGATCTTGCAGACCAACATCATTTCACTGCAGGAAGTGTCCAAGAAGTGGCAGGAATGGCTTCCTGCTATAGATGCAGAGGTGAGTTCACTTCTTGAAGAAAAAGGGGCGATGGAGGAAGTGAGTGGTGAAAAGCTGGAGGCCCTTCTCAAGGAGGCTGAAGAGAAAGGCATGCAGGTTGAGTTTTTGCCGTCCAAGCTGGTGTGCACGAAAAAGCCTGGAAAGAAAGGTGGCCGCAACAAGATTCGATGGGTCATTTGCGGCAATTTTGAACAGGTGAAAGAAGGTGAGAACACCTTTAGCTCTGGCGCTGATGCATCAGCACTACGACTTTTGGTGGTCACGGCCTCAAAACATCAGTGGGCGGCCGGGACCGTTGACATCAAGACTGCCTTTTTGAATGCCAGTATGGATCCACAAGACCAGCCCAGTTTGTTGCTGGTGAAACCTCCACCGCTGCTTTTGGAGAAACGATACATGAAGGCAGGCACATACTACCTTCCGAAGCGAGCTGTCTATGGGCTCCGCAGATCCCCACGGCTTTGGGGCGACTGCCGCGATGAGGGCCTTCACCACATGAAGGTTCATGTCCAAGAAGGAGAACGAGATCTCACATTGAGGCTGATCCCATTGGACTCTGAACCCAATCTCTGGCGCATTGAGGAGGAGGGTCAGGATTCCGAGACAGTCCCATTGATGAAGGGGCTGTTGATGACCTACGTTGACGACATCTTTGTGACCGGAAGTGATGATGTCGTTGAGGCGGTCATGACGAGCATCAGAAAGCTGTGGACCACATCTGAACCAGATCAGGTGGGAGTCAAACCAATCAGGTTCTTGGGGGTGGAAATATCAAAGGTTTTTGACCAAGAGAAGGGCCGTGACATTTGGTACATCGGCCAGCAGTCCTACATCAAGGAGCTCCTAGCCCAAGATGAGGATGAAGTTTTGGAGCGAAAGATCCCCATCACCAAGGATCAGAGTCAGTTTGCAGAGGAGGAGAAAAAGACCCCCGACTTGATCAAGGCTGCACAGAAGGCCACGGGAGAGATGCTGTGGCTTGTGACGCGCACCAGAGCTGATTTGATGTATGCAGTTTCGAGGATGGGGTCCAATGTCACAAAGGCCCCTCAAAAGGTTCTTCAAATCTACCAACAGATCAAAGGATACCTCAAGAAGACATGGAAGTTGGGCCTGCGTTTTGATGCAGCAGGTCAAGATCCGGTCGTGATTGAGGCTTTTTCAGACGCCAGTTTTGCACCAGAAGGTGAGGTGAGCCATGGAGCCTTTTTGGTGAAGGTTGCTGGATGTTTGGTTTTTTGGAGGAGCGGAAGGCAGAGTTTCATCACCCTGTCGACGGCAGAGGCAGAGATGATGGAAATTATGGAGAGCATGGTAGCTGGGGAGTCAATAGGAGCGATAGCTGATGAGCTTTATGGAGAGCTCCACCGAAAATCGTGGACAGACTCTCAAGCTGCCCTTTCAATCCTCTCTTCAGATGCGGATCATGGAGAACCAGACATCTCCGTCTTCGAGCAGCAGCTGCGAGACAGTCGATCAACCAAGGGAATTGGTCGATTCAACATCAACCAGGAAACAAGATGACGGCGGATATCGGCACGAAGCCTCTGTCGTCAGAGCGGATCAAGGTTTTGAGAGAAGAAATGAACATGTTTGAAGTTCCAAGCACTGAAAAGGAGGAAGAAGAGAAGAACGTGGACGAGAGCGTCCCAAGGTTGAGAGAGGGAGCTGGAGCTGACCTTGAGAAGGCAGCTGTGGCTTCAAGGTTGAGAGAGGGAGCTGGAGCTGACCTTGAGAAGGCAGCTGTGGCTTCAAGGTTGAGAGAGGGAGCTGGAGCTGACCTTGAGAAGGCAGCTGTGGCTTCAAGGTTGGGAGAGGGAGCTGGAGCTGACCTTGAGAAGGCAGCTGTGGCTTTGAGGTTGAGAGAAGGAGCTGGAGCTGACCTTGAGAAGGCAGCTGTGGCTTTGAAGCTGCTGACACTTGCAGCAGTTTTGTCAGTAGCGAAAGGAGAAGAAGAGGAGGAATCAGATCAAGATGGAATGATGGAATTCAACATGATGATGGCCGTATTCACCGTGATGGTGATCGGGGCTACGTTGGCGATTCAATGCTTGTGGAAGGCTTGGACAGAGAGGCTGAGAACCAGAGTGCGAAGTCAGGCTGGATCGGCCAATCAAGGCCTTGTTGCAGAAAGAAAAGGAAAAGGAAAAGGTGGTGAGAGCCGGGGGGTTGCGGAGGAGTGGCAACAACCCGTACGCCTCCCACCTAGTGCGGTGGGCATGGTAAGGGGAGATCAAACATCTCCCCGGCGACCTCCACCAAGCACTGGTGCGGTGGGTATGGTAAGGGGAGATCAACTATCTCCCCGGCGACCTCCACCAAGCACTGAAGGGCAGGGAGCGACATTGCCCCAGTCGCCGTCAAGGTTTGAAGACCCATCCAGCGAATCTTCTGAGGAGCGTCCATATCGTCCACTGGATGAACGACACATCCCCGAAGTGGACATCGAAGGCGAGTTGCTCAGAATTGCTGAAGAAGAAGCGATTCTATATGATGAAGCCCAACGAGATCCCGACAGGTTTTACAATTATGAACGAAGTGATGAAGACAGTCAGCCCCTTTTTCAGGTGTTGACCACGAGATTTGGCGGTGTTTATCATTTTCGATCTGACTGCCACTATTTGTCATCTCCTCAAACTGGATCACATAGGGAGTCAGGATGGTGCTGGATGTGCAGAGCGATTTCTCTGCAGACTCGTGGAAGACCCCCTCCTGGAGTTCCTTTGTGGGTTGATCATTGGGGAGGATCATATCATGTGGATGACAGATGTCCACGCCGTCATTCTCAAAGAGCCATCAGAGCGTGCCAAGCTTGTCAGGACCTCGACGCAGGCCAAACCAACTAGACAGAAAAGCAGCTTGAGTCTGAGAGTTCTTGAAATTTTGGAGGGCCTGACGTCTCTCCAAAGGAGGAGTGCAGATTTCCATTCCTTCATTTTCCATTTGTGCATCAATGAAACATGCAGTTTTTCACCTGTGCATTCATTTCCAATTTCAGGCTGAGACATAAGCCGATCCATATAGCTGCTTTTTTAGCTCAAACAGATCGCCAGTCCGAGACGGAAAACAAGGCGTGAAGTGAGGAGTTCAAGGTGCCTGCGTAACAGCAGTTTCAATCATCGACCAAACCAACCAAGATCGATGTTGGTAGTGGTCCAGCCAATGGTTGGATGATGTTCATGTTCCAACATCCGTATTTTCCATGTTTCCCCCAGCATTCTTACGGAATATCATCTCATGTTGGCTGATATCCTTTGACATGCTCAAATCCCTGCGGGGCCAGCGGTTTCAAACACTACACAATCCCGGAGACCCTAAAACCAGAAAGCTTAAAACTCTAAACCGTAAAACACACCTTAAATCCTGAAAGCCTAAAGTCAAAGCACTGCGTATGGCCAATAGTTTCAGAGTAATTTACAGATTTGCAATCCTAGTGTTTGCCAACAAATTCCTGACGCCGCAGTGTCGCAAGAACCTGTGACATACGGGAGCTAATATCATGATGAGTTACCTGTATGATCTTGTATGACTTAGACGTATTAAACTTTTGTTTTTTGTAAGTCATAATATTCCATAACATCAGCGTTTGCTTGACTTAAACATGTGCGAATCACCAATTTGCTGGTATATCACAAGATGTTTCCAAAATATTAAATATCATCAGGTATATCCCAAGATTTGTTCCAAAAGATCATCATGTTTGGTTACTTTGAACATCTTTACATAAAGCAATGCGTGACCAAGGTGCAGTTCTTCCCCAAGAACCTGAGAAGCCAGCCACCAAGAATCCCGAGTTCGGAGTCTTCACAGTGCCGCAGATGGTATGGGATGAAAAGGGCAGATGATCAAGGTTGGTCCAAGGTTGGTTGGTCATTGTGAAGGGTTACAATAGCAGTTTTTTTTGTTTTATTTGGATAAATTCACGTTCGCAAAGCAATACTGTAGGATCCACCATCTCCAGATGTACCATTTTTTTGGTGGTATAACCCATCAATTTGTATGGGTGGTTCATTATTGCTTGGCTAACATGAAACGCACAGACCCTGTGGCTTGCACTGTAACATTGAGGATGCCGTATCTTGTCAGGACATAATAAGAGAGATTGCAAAAAAATACTGCATATACGCAGTGTTTTCCTGCTTTAGGGTTCAGAGTTTTCAGGGTTTAGGGTTCTAGGATTTAGATGGATTTAGGGTTTTAGGATTTTAGGGCTTATGGTTTCCGGGTTTAGAATTTAGGATTTAGGGTTTAGGTTTAGGGTTCGTCGTTTGGGAAATACCAAATTTGTTAGCATGTTGAAGGATAATGTTTGAACACTGTTCTAACCTTCCGGGCGAACCATAGGGTCTTGCCGTAACATTACATATGGGATATCATGGAATTGCTAGAATACCATGGTGATGTAAATGGAAATTCATTTCACCAAGCAAATTCCATTCAAGTTCGAAGACGGATGATCGTCCGGTGGCGGAAGGGGTCCAGCCACTTCTAT
>CAMXCT020000016.1:105000-130000 GCA_947184155.2 Cladocopium goreaui
CCTTCCTGAGACAACCTTTCTGTATTCATTGTGTACATTCACATATATTCACATAGCAAATGGTGTGAAAATGATTGAACATCCCAGTTTTGGGCGTGTTTGCAAGGTGTTTTAAGATGTTTTGATCTGAAAGACGTGGTGCTCTTAGGACAAGATGGCCTTTCGGCTCCATCGACCTCGCATTGTTCAGGTTGCCTTCAAGAAGACAGGCGACACCAGCCTTGGTGGGGATCGGTTGAGACGGTTGAGATGTACATCTGTTTGGGATGGGATGCGGGGAGAAGTCTATTCCATGTGATTCATGATTTACGATGATTTATGATGTGATGTACTACTATTTGCTTGAATTTGAAGTACTGAAACTATATTAGTGAACTGCTATTCTGATGACATGGCAGGTTTCCTGCAATTTTCATGATGATTTCAATGTTGGAAGCTGGGCATTGTTTGGATCCAGGTATAGCAGACCAAGGGTTGCACTCCCACTGTAAAATACCAAGAATGTGCCATGAGTTTGTAACATATCAGCCAGCTTTATGAATATAATTTACATGTGTTTGCTATGGCTATACTGTATATCAATATCTATATCTATATCTATATATCCTGGTAAATAAATATATATATATATATCTATCTATCAATCTATCTATCTATCTATTTACCTGCTATATTCATCTATATGCCCCTCTTACACATGTTCAAGGCCACTTTTTTCAGGCAGCCTGGGGATGAAGTTGGATTTCACCGAGTCTTCAACGGGCGCCCAAATCCGCGAGATTGGGCCAAGTGGGCACATTCCCACATGGAATGCGGCACATCCAGGGGATGCAGTCAACTTGGCGAAAACATTGCAGTTTTTTGGGTGGAAAAAAGGGCTGGAAAACTGGAATTGAAGTGAAAAAAAACAGTTTTAGGGATGTGGAATGATGTGGATTCGAGTTGTCTTCGAACTTATGCAGGCCTTTTTAAAAGGGCAATTTTCAACAGTGGCGGTTGCTGCGGGATACTGTAATTATACATCACTATATGCTACAGCATTCCGCAACTTTCAAACTGCATGCGCGCACACCCAAAAACTATATTGAATCACGCATGCTTCCAGAACCTTCCATATGTATCCATACTGGTTTGTGGTTTGGAACATATTTTATTTTTCCATATATTGGGAATGTCATCATCCCAACTGACTGACTAATATTCTTCAGAAGGGTAGGTCAACCACCAACCAGATATATAATACCCTTTGGTAATTTAACATAACTATGGAAAATGGCTATTTATAGTGGATTTACCCATTAAAAATGATGATTTTCCATGATTATGTTAGTTTACCGGAGGGTAATATTGACATATCATATCGTGTCGTATCCCCCAAGGTCCAGGCCACAGATCGATTGGTGGAGTTCAATGGGCAGATGAAGTTGGGCGGCGAACTGCTTGATGCGATTACGAAGGAAGGGGATGATCACAGGGTTGGTGGGGGGTTGGGGTTGGGGGTTGGGGTTGGGGTTGGATACTTCCAAGATTCTTATTTTTTTTAAAGATAGTTAAAAGCTTCATAGAGACATCAGATCATGTGTGCTAAGCTTCTTTTGAAACTTGGGATGATGGGGATGATGAGGTTGGAGTTGGGGATGATGGCGAATCCATAAATTGGTGGTTTTTGGGGGTGAACATGATCTAATATAAGTCTATAAATTATGGATTTCCCAGCAAGCCATGGTTGATTGCCAGCGGGTGCAAAACATGTCTTCATGGGGGAGGGATTGTTCGACTAAACATGGTAAACAAATGTAAACAAAAACTGGTATTTACAGTGTGTTGTGACAAAAATAGGCTTAAACCCTTTATTTTAGAGCAAAAGTTAAAGTTCAGCTCCAAAGGCTGTCATATGCTGTCATAAATCACTGGCAGCTACAGACTTGTGTGATAGAGCTCTGCTTTTCCGCTTTTCCTGTGAAGCTTGCAAAGAATACAAGCAATCACTTGCAATTGCAAAAAATACATAGCAGAACACATCTGCTGCACCACATGCCATACGAATGGGCAGCTTGTGTATATTGGAAAAATAGGATATACAGTATCAATAGGTGGCTAGTGTGATAGGGGTGATGGATAAATTTTATTTAATTGCCTTCGGCAAGCCCGCCGGCCATAGAGAGGTGGCCCCAAGGGAGTTTGATGTGCACTCTAGGTGGAAGCCCGCGAGAGAAGCAGAAGAGAAAAGAAGGAGAAGAAGAAAAAGAATAAGAAGAAGAAAGGAAACGAAGACAAAGCCGTAAAACGGAAGCGGCTTGTGTAGCAAGTGCTGGCTGCAACAACCTATTGATCGTATACCAAATTAGTACCGCCCCCAGCAAAGAAGCGCCAGGTACTATGTATGAGCCTCTGGCTTGACAGCAGACCGCTGCATGGAAAGGAGACAGGGTGGAAGCGGAGAGAGATTGCCCCAAGGGAAGTTGATGTGCACGCTAGGTGGAAGCCTGAGAGAGAAGCAGAAGAGAAGAGAATAAGAAGAAGAAGAAGAAGAGACGAAGATAGAGCCGTAGATCAGAAGCAGCTTGAGTAGCAAGCGCCTGCTTGAACAACCTATGGACTGCATACCAAATGAGTACTGGTCGACCAGTTTAGTAGTGACGAGTACCGGTAGACGACTGTAATGCTGTAAGCAGTGTCATTAGCCACCGGAACTACCAGTTTAGTACTTGGGGAAGAAGGGAGGAAGGAGTAGAGGAGTAGAAGAGTAGAAGTACGAGTAGGCGTAGGAGTAAGAGTAGGAGTAGGTGTGGTGGTGGTGGTGCTGGTGGTGGTGGTGGTGGTGGTAGTAGTAGTAGTAGTAACAGTAACAGTGGTAATAGAAGTAATAGCAGTAGCAGTAGCAGTAGCAGAAGTAGTAGTAGTAGTAGTAGTAGTCGCAGTAGTAGTCGCAGTAGTAGTAGTAGTAGTAGTAGTAGTATCAGTAGTAGTAGTAGTAGTGGTAGTGGTAGTACTAGTAGTGTTAGTACTAGTAGTGGTAATATTAGTAGTGGTAGTACTAGTAGTGGTAGTACTAGTAGTGGTAGTACTAGTAGTGGTAGTACTAGTAGTGGTAGTACTAGTAGTGGTAGTACTAGTAGTGGTAGTACTAGTAGTGGTAGTAGTGGTAGTACTAGTAGTGGTAGTACTAGTAGTGGTAGTACTAGTAGTGGTAGTACTAGTAGTGGTAGTACTAGTAGTGGTATTGGTAGTAGTGGTAGTGGTAGTAGTGGTAGTGGTAGTGGTAGTGGTGGTGGTGGTGGTGGTGGTAGTAGTAGTGGTAGTAGGGGGAGGGGGTGGACTTGATTCAGACGAAGCAAAGACGTGCGGCAAGAGAACAAAGGAACAAGCACAAGCCAAGAACAGAAACAAGAACAACACCTTCCAATCAGACACGCCGGCAGGCCGGCGGATTGCTAGAAGCAGTTGTATATAAAGTTATTTTTCAACAAACTGGGCAGTTGTTGGCCGATTCCCAAGCCATTTTCAATACATTGCCTTTTTCACGGGCTTTGGATGTGATATCAGTGGTAGTGGTTGGTTCTTTGTTTTACATTTGTTTCACTGACCTGCAACCAAGGCTGAAGTCCAACCAGGAGTTAGTTTGCCGAATCCGAGAGTAATCCAACCAATAATGATCCCTTGAACGACCAGATTTGGATGATTCTCAGGTGTTTTTTGATACCATTGGCGTCAAACCTGGCTCAACTTCAAACTCCGCTTGCAGGAAAGCTCTGAAAACACCATGACCCTCACAGTGCTCAAGTACTAGAGTTTGGGTGCCGTCTGAGCTGTCTTTGGGGCCTTTGACCGGCAGTGGAATGAAAGCTATTAGGCTATTTTGCGGGCTTCTTTGCAAGCTCCCAATGCGGCTAACTCCTTAGGAGTATTTGGCCACACGTAAGGGCATTCGCCAAAACATTGCCAAACAACTCGGAATTTTGCATGAATTTGCAATAGCAATGAGTTCAAGATAGTTCAAGGCTGGTAAGGGATCAAAACGCATTTTAAACCAATAAACCATGCGTTTTTTCATATGAATTCCAGCTTACAACATTTTGTGAATATTACAGGGCGACAGGGTTTTGCTATGGTTTCCCCGGTGGCCCTTGGATTCCAATAGCCTCTTTCGAAAGTCAATGTCTTGGCAATGCCCGAAGCCAGTCATAGAAAGTAACACAACCGCAGCGCGTCCGCTCTCAGTGAGCGGCGGTCTGTTGTCAGCTGGTAGCAGTGATCATTTATCACCAGGTTAAACCCTTGATGAGGTGGATTTCCCTCTATAAATATGTGTGTATACAGTGTATATATATATATATATGCCTGAAGTGTATTTGGAGGCATGAGGCCAACCATCTGATTTTCTCGCACATTTGAGACAGGCCACTGAAATCTCAACGGGGTCTACGGAGTTGACTGGATCAGCCGGATCGTCCAGCTACACTGCTCCCGCGCCCAGACAAGAATCTTATTGACTTGAGCTGGGCTGAAAAGACATAGCCGCTATCAAAGCATGCCCTGTCGGCGTGAACACCGAAGAACAGCAAAAAATGCATTGCGCAAGGCCTGCAGTGAACTTGAGATCTGATTTCCCAGCTGGATGTACATGATTGGGCCCTTTTTTGGGCGAATCTTATACTGTTGATTGGTTTGTTTCATGGTCTTGTTGGCAAGATATCCGTGAGTGTGTTTGTCTTTGTTTGATTGTTGCTTCTGTTGATTCACATCCTCAATTACTTAACTTTTTGAGTTCTTATGATTTCATACAATATGTGACAATATGTGAGGCTCAGTTCAATCTTAGACACTTCCATGTTTTTGTTTAAGTGGGTTATCCCAAATAGTCACCCCATCAGTTTCCCCACATCCCATCTCCCCACAAGATCAGAGCTCCGCTCAGGCTCACAGAGCATCTCAAAAGACTCTGGGACCACTTCGGAATCCCCGAGTTTCACAGGCGATGTGGCGATGTGGCTCTGAAAATGGCTGGCTGTTTATATCCTTGTGATGTTTTACCATGTTTTACCATGTTTTACCATGTTTTACCCCTACTTGGCTGGGATGATTCTCATTTGGGAAAAAAAAGGTGGAATGGCTCGAATATGCCAACTGCAGAAAAGCGCAGGGTCTGCCCTGGTCTCTGGCAGCAAAAACCACTGGTCCTGGTCTACGAATAGGGTTTGCGCCACATAGCGGTGTAATGGGGCATACATCCTTTTCACACGTATATGTATAAATATATCAAAATCATATAAACATATTGTATGTATATACATACATTATATATATATACACTTGATGTTGCATATAGATGGATGGATGGATAGATAGATAGCTAGGAAGACAGCTATCTAAAGATAGCTAGATGCTAGATAGCTAGATAGCTAGCTAGCTAGATAGATAGATAGATAGCTAGATAGCTAGATGGCTAGCTAGATAGATTCACATAGACAAGCAAGAAAACTATCTTTCGGTGTGTTTGAACATTGGGTTCTGGGCAACTTTCGATGTAAGGCGTACCCTTTGCTAGTTCTGGCAAGGGACCGGTGGATTTGGGGGTACCCTTCGGTTATTTTTACCATGGCAATGGAGAATCCACCATTTAAATTTATTGGATGATTACCCATTAAAGTATCTTATTGTGCAAGTGAAATCATCTATAACTGGTGGATTTTCATGGGAAAATCAGAGATGGTCCTGCAAAAACAAAATAAAATCAAAGAAATAGGTGATTTTTGCCATGTTTGGTTTCAGACTGATTCTGGACACTTTTCCGGAGAGATTTGATGGGATCAGGCAGCTGTACCTGGCGCGCTATTGCTCCGGGAAGTACCAAAGTGATGTACTGCTGAAGGAGGTGCCATTTTGATGGGGAGAACTAGCCATTTTGATGGGGGAGATGTGATTCTTTCTCATGGGGCTAGAATGGGATTGAACGGACTTTAGTCAGGATGGAAATCCCACTTCTGTATGATGCTACGTGTATCACGCGCCTCCAACCAACCATTTTATAGGGATATGATTATGGCATATCCCTTCGCCAATAGTGGGATCTACCAGATATGGGGTTTGAACATGTTGTACCCAAAATCAGGTTTGATGGTTGATCACCATTTTCCTATTAGGATTGCCAGTTGGGAGTACATACGTTTTTCAAACAATCCAAGGCTTTTCTAGGTCATGCGAGACCAGAAGTCATCATCTAAGTTAAATTCCTCATTATTGATAAGAGACAAAACTGGTGAAAGGGAAGGCCCAATTTGCAGAAACACCCACATGAGAAACGAACAGATATCTCATTACACGAGAGAAGTGATGTAGCAGGCCAAATGCACCAGTTGCCGTGGGAGTTGCCAGCATTGGTTTGGTATGATCGAAACATGGAGGTCGACATGATAGTTGGCATGTTTTTCATGGGTGCCCATGACATGTCAAGGTGTCACAGGGTGTCATGGAAGTGGGACGAAACCATGTGTTTTTTATAGTTATATAGATTAGGACTAGGACATTTTATTATTTTGTTGATATAATATTTATCGATTGGGATATGAACTGTTTATATAATCTCTACACGTTTTTGACTGCGGCCCTTTATCAAACATGTGAAAAACTGGAGACTCCAGGCCGTCCATGTCTTTAGCTCTGGTGTGACCTCCTTCAACTCAAACTTACAAAATCAGAACGTTTACCATGGGGTAAACTAACATCAATGTGGTTTTCACCAAAAAAAAACATGGCTTTCCCAAGTATTTCATCATCGACCTAAATCTCGGGTTTTCCACAATTGGAGGGTTGATAAGTTGATGCTGTTGGAGTTGTGGTGGGAAAACCCTCCAGGAAAATTTCACAGAACGATTTTTATGGAAAACCCATCATGAATATATACATATATAGATGAGGTCTTAAGTGAACTGCACGGTAGTTCTATGTTTTCGTCGTTTCCGAGCTCCTAAGACTTTTAAAAGGTTGGCTGTTTTTTTTCTTTAAACAAAACACCCCAAAGATGCAGAACTTAGTTGGCAATCTGGAAATCTGAGGATATATGAGCTATATAAAATATATAAATATCATGTATACCATCCTGGTGGCACACTGGTTCACGGGAGGTCCAAGCCTTGGTAAAAGGTAAAGCCTTGGTCAGGAGCTGAGGCCGCTAGTGTGACCAAAGAAACCATTGGATTGATGTGGTTTGACAATGGTTTATTGTGGTTAAATCACAGGCATGTCACATGTTGTCGGAAACATGAACCATTGTCAAAACATGGTTTCTGTCTCAATTTAAATGTCGGTTTGATGATCTTCAATTGGTACTGTGTATGAGAATATCGTTGGATTTTATGTTTGACCAACTCAGGTTTTATTTGGGCATGTAGTGTCCATCTTAGTGTTACACTATTGGTTTTAGTTTGGCCTTTCTGAAATATAGAACATAACTTCACTTTCTTCATTGTGTATTCTATTAGCTTCTGGCTTCATTATTTTCATGTTCAACCATAGCAATGGGTTGATGATCCCCAATGACGAGCGTATTTCTAGCATTCAGAAAGGTTGGATGATTACAATATTTTTGAAACCACCAGTCAGAATAATGGTGGATGTTGATTAGTGGACACTATCCCCCAACTAAACAATGAAAAAACAATTGCCATGACTCATGAATCTAAGTAAGGATTTGAGATCATGCGATTCTAATTCTACGTTCAAGTCACTCCCATCCCACTAATCAATGGGCAACATCAACTTGGTTCTTTCTTCCGGGGATCTTGTACCCTGTTTATATCTCACTTATATAGATGAGTTGGAAATTATCCCATGGCTTCTGTGATGTTTGTTTACCTTCACAATCCCCACGAGTATTGCAACCCGTGAAGCCATGGAAAAAACCTGGCTTTTGAGCCTCTAAAAATGGATTCCATATGGATTGGTCTGCAAATTGATGAACGATGTGAACGTGCCCCAGTGGTCAATCATCATTATCCCTTTGTGGAAGTGGAGGTTTCCTAAAATGGGGGTACTCCTAAATCATCCATTTTAAGTGGGAGTTTCCCTTATAAATCAGGTTTCCCCATTGTAGGAAACTCCCATGTATCCCTAATAAAATGGCCCAAGACGTGCTGAATGGCGCCTGCCAAGGTACAGCGTGTGATGAAAGCCATTGAAAGTCGAGAGGAGGCGGATCGTTTCACTGCGGGCTCTGCGGCGCAAGTGGCAAAGTCGAATCTGGTAGGTTTGTTTCAAAATAGCGGAGGCATAATCAATGGCTGTTCTATGGAATCAAAAAAATAGGAACAACTATGATCCTTCCAAGGGATTTTGGTGGTAACACTGCAATCAAGATAGATGGGTTACTGTCCATCCATGTACTTGTTCTTACCTTCACGATGGCACACCGAAACCGCGTGGCACCTAGAATGTGTAGTGTATAAAACTATGCATATAGAACCGTACATATAGATACATATACATATAACCCACTGTTATTTAGGAGGTACACATTCAATCCACGAGAATATTCAGACCCTTCTTATGTTCATCAATGTCATGTTTTCAGGCTTTGAACATTTCAGCAGGTGATCACCTAAGACCCAAGGGTTGCTCCAGTATTTTTTTCCCACAGCCAAAATTGTCATCTCCATGCATCTTCCCGTTTTGTTGGGTCATGTATATAACCTACCAAGTACCCATTGATTGAAGAATTCCATTCACAAATGAGAATAGGATGAAACATTACTATTTTATTAGGGGGTTTCTGTTTTTCAAAGATTACATAACACACACACACACTCAGTCACTTACTTCATAGGGGCTATGAATCCACATTTTCATGAACATAAATTGGGAACACAAACTATTCATCTCATTGAGTGCAGCTCTCCCAATAAAGTGGTGCCTTCCACTAGCTCTATAGACATGATACCCTAGTTAAGCTATATAACAAACCCCAATAAATGCCGGAAAATGGTTCCAGGATGTTAGTTCAAGATGATGCGTCCCTCGATATTTTTGGCTTCCAACGGTATATATGTTTTGGTGTTGCTTAATATATCCCACTAAATTCCAACTCTTCTTAATCCCATTTGCAATAAAATATCCTATTAGATACCATGCATCTCACCATTTAATCCATGGTATCCATTTTATTTGGATTTAATGGTTAGATGGTTAAATTGTGATCAATCACCATCTCATGGTGGCTATATATCCCATCCATTCACCATGAAATTTTCATTTCATCACCATTTCACCATTGAAATCACCATCAAACTCCTCTTAATCCCACCATGATACCTAGATACCATGAATTTCAACATGAAATCCCTGGTTGCTATATATATATATACACACACACACGTTTATTGTATAATTATATATACATTATATATATATATAATGTTGACCTACGATTTGTAAACTACCCCTGAATAAAGCTAACCAAACCCCCAAACTAAATAGTAAACTACCCCTAAATAAAGCTAATTTTTTTTGGCCCTTAACCCAGATTTGCCCACATGGGGCTGAAAAAAAGTTTTATTTGAGGTGGTGGCTTTCATGTACTGATTCATATTGCCAGCTCATCATATCTTACCTTGATAACTTCAAATTTTCAAAAATAATGGTTGCTCTTTCTATTCAAAACCTTTATTCAAAATTATCCAAAATCAATCCCAAATCAACTCGTCAAGGGTACCCCCCATGAGGTGCCTTAGCACTAATTAGAGTTTGACCCTGAATAAAGCTAAATGTTTTTGGCCCTAAACCCAGATTTGTCCAGATGAGGCTGAAAAAAAATGTCCATGCTTTATTTGAGGTGGCTTTCATCTACTGATTCATATTGCCAGCTCATCAGATCTTACCTTGATAACTTCAAATTTTCAAAAATAATGGTTGCCCTTTTCTATTCAAAACCTTTATTCAAAATTATCCAAAATCAATCCCAAATCAACTCATCAAGGGTACCCCCCATGAGGTGCCTTAGCACTAATTAGAGTTTGACCCTGAATAAAGCTAATTTTTGTTTGGCCCTAAACCCAGATTTGCCCAGATCCATGACATGAATACTAAATCAATACTAAATCCATGACATGAATACGAGATCAATACTAAATCCATGACATGAATACTAAATCAATACTAAATCCATGACATGAATACTAAATCAATACTAAATCCATGAGATGAGTACTAGATCAATACTAAATCCATGACATGAATACTAAATCAATACTAAATCCATGACATGAATACTAAATCAATACTAAGTCCATGAGATGAATACTAAACCAATACTAAAACAATTGTTGGATTCCTGTTTTTTTTTGAAATTGCATTTTATGTATTCGTTTTAAATTGTGGTAATTGAAAACCTTTACATACAAACAAGTTTTTAACTTTATTTGAGGTAATCAAGGGGGGGGGGGCCAGGTTTATAAATCAGAGGCAGACATTATATCCTATTTCATCAGCATTTAATCATCATTTCACCATGAAATCACCATGAAATTACCATGGAGTCACCAGGTGCTGCTTCGCCTCAGTGTT
This sequence comes from Cladocopium goreaui, assembly GCA_947184155.2. Classification (NCBI taxonomy): domain Eukaryota; class Dinophyceae; order Suessiales; family Symbiodiniaceae; genus Cladocopium; species Cladocopium goreaui. The sequence goes on from CAMXCT020000016.1 coordinate 115,558, forward strand.
TTGCGCAGCGCCTTTGGTGACCTGGAGTTGCGAGAGCCTGGCACCTTGGGAAGGCGAGTTTTTGTGCTCGCGGATTCCGGGATCCCCCAGGTGTGCATCGGTTTTTACATGGGTTTTAGATGGGTTTTAGATGGATTTAAAAGGGTTTATATGGGTTTATATTGGTGTTAGATGGACTTTAATGGATTTAAATGGTGTTTTATGGGGTTTATTTAGGTTTTATAGCTGTACATAGGTCGATTTGTCTATATCAGTCTTGCATTGTTGGGTTTTAGTTATTGATTTATATAATATGCATTGGCTATGTATATATATATAGTAGTTTTATCGTATATGTGTTTGCGACGTTTGAAATATTTGATTCTGACTTTACTAATATCAGTTTTGCAAGATCAATTCCGGATTAATAAACCCCGAGTTTACTAATTGGGGGGTGCCATTTACAAGGATATAATATGACTATTTTTTGGGAACCACCCCATTTGAATAACACTAATATATGTCTGTTAGTTAAAACAATAGTAGTATATAAACCATGCTCATTTCATCATAAACAACTGGAGAGATCCTTCAAAATATTGGTGGTTTCTTGCTTTACCCGCATTTTTGTTGAAATCTTGGATGATTATGATTTTGCTAACTCCATGTTCCATGCAGTTGATGGTACCCCTATTCCCATGGTCGCTTCCAATACGGAATACGGAATAGGGGGTTCGAACATGGGAGTAGTGTGGGAGGCATTTTTGATGTTGTTTTTGACCTGGCAGCTGTTGATCGTTTTCTCTTTCCCAGTTTCCAAGAAACAAATTATCGAGTGTAAAAATGCGAGATTAACAAACAAAACATTATGATCCAAATTATTTAGCAACATAATTTTATCTAAATTTATATGTTTTTACTCAAATGCAGTGTTTTATCTGTGGATCCATGGTCTCCCAGGGTCCCATAGGTGTCAGCTGTCTGAGCAGCTCTATTGCTTGCGCGTGATGACGGCGCAGGTTCTGTGGGGACTTGTTGGGAAAAACATGTGAATCGATGGTTAGTGTTGTCAGTTGGTGTTTGGGACAATGCTCTAGTGCGATTCGAAGCAAACAATCCATTTTATATAACAGAAGTAAACCAGGACTGCGGAAGAATATATGGATCATTTATTACTTAATATGATCTGTTCTGACAGATATGTACCTCGTGTTTTACACCACACAAAAAATAAACTTCTGACCTTTTGTGGCATTTTTTCTGGTGTGTTCTCAGCATGTTGATCTGAAAGAATGGCACAGAAACTTGGAACCTGGGAATACCTACCTACACTGTGGGGCCGTTATTTTTTGTGTTTTTTTCTTAATTAATTACATGTTTACGTATGAATATATATATATATATATATATACTACACATGTATATACATATGTATATATGCTATATATATATATAGATATATGTGTGATGTATATACTATATATATTATATGTAGGTATGTACATGATATGTATATATAAATATATATTATACTATATATATACATGTTATACATATATATTCTATACCTATAGCATAATATATATATATATATATATTATAAATATATTATCTGAAAGTGTTTTTAATAAATATAATGTTATAGTATATGTTATTATATATAGGTATATATATTGTTATGTATATATATATATACTATTTGTATATTATCTTATATTATATTATGTTATGTTATTATATATATATATATGTTATATGTTATATTTTATAAATGTGATATTATATATATGTGATTTTATATATATATGTTATATTATATATATGTTATATATTATATATATATATATATATGTGTGTATGTGTGACGGGATATAGGGTTCTCACTAGTTGCTACGCCAACCTTTGGCTCAAGAACACCGCTGCTAAAATAGCGAGTTGCATATTCTCCGTTCATGGTAGCGGAGCGATACGCTCCAGGGTCTTAGCAATGGACCAACAACAAGCGGCACAGGTCCTCCAGTCGCTCCAGGAACTACAGACCGAGGTCAATCGACTAAGAGGCCGAGAAGCTGAACTGACAGCACAGGTCGCTTCTTTTGGTGCCGGTTCGGCTGCTTCAGCTGGACCTGGCAGTGCACTGGCACAGTTGGTGCAGTCACAAAAGGAGCTTGTGGACGCCCTTAGATCGAAAGAACAAGTCCGGTTGGTCGACAACAAGGGCCTTGGCAAGCCCGACAAGTTTGATGGGACAGCCGAAAGATTCTTGTCATGGAAAATCAAGACGTCCTCCTATCTTGCAAGTGTTCGCAAAGACCTTCGTGAGATTCTGGTTTGGGCCGAAGATTGCGATCATGCAATCACTGCAGATGACATCGACAAGGCTTTTGGGAGTCAAGCAGATGCCATTGACCAGGTGTCGAACATCAGTGAATTGAGACGCGAGCTTTGGGACGCGCTGCTAATGCTGACAGAGCGTGAGCCCTTTGACATCGTGCTGAACACCGGGGAATGCGGCATCGAAAGCTGGAGAAAGCTCACGCGGAGGTACGACCCATCCACTGGTGGTCGCAAACGCGCTCTCCTCAATGCAATCTTGTCACCGGCTCGATCCAAGATGGAAGATTTGCCGTCCAACCTGGAGAAGCTTCTTGACAGCATCAGACTTTATGAACGTCGCAAAGACGCATCTGGCAACCGAACGATGTTGGCAGAAGACATCAAGATCAACGTGATTGAACGATTGGTGCCGGCAGAGCTCGAGCGTCATCTCGTTCTCAATCGAGATCGCTTCAAGACGTTCGAGTCCATGCTGTCCGAGATCCAGTCCTATGTGGAACATGCCACCGGCAACAAGATCAAGGTGGTGAACAGCCAGCCCTACGACGCACATGGCCGTGGGGACGATCCTATGGATGTCGGAAGCTTTGGAAAAGATGCAAAGGGAAAAGGTAAGGGCAAGAAGGGAGCTGGAGGAAAACCTGGAAAGGGAAATGCAACAGCTGAGAAGAGAACATGTCACAACTGCGGACGCCCAGGACATCTGCGGGCAGATTGCTGGGCACCTGGAGGCCCCAAACATAAGGGGACGGGTGGCAAAGGCAACAGCAATCAGAATAAGGACAAGGGCAAGGGCAAAGGCAGCCCCGGAAAGCACAAGCAGAAGCCCAAAGGAGGCAAATCTGTGAACAATGTCGAACAAGGTGAACCAGAAGCAGAAGACTGGGACGCAGCTGATGGCGACGATGGTCAACAAGCAGCAAATGGTTTAACGCTCTATGGTGTTGATGGGCCACCGCATGACGAGGATGACGACGAAAGTTTCCAGGTCGATCCCGAGTCCGAGGAGTCGGAAGCCTCGACAAGTCGCAGAAGGTGGTTTTCTTTGCCTCACCCACGTGCGTCATGGCCTGAAGAGTGGGACGACCCCGACTATGATGGACCGAGTGGATCGAGTGGCTCAAGACCCCTTCGGTCGCTTCGACTGGAGGAGGTCACCGAGCACGAGACCACTACATCCAAGTCCGCGTCTTCCAAGGCACCTCGAACGCCACAGGGAAGACCCAAGAGGGGCAGAAGTCCAAAGAGCTCAGCACCAAAGAGAGGCAAAGCAAGCAGATCAGGGCCAGTCACTCCGGAGTCAGCACTCCGACGCTTTCGAATGACTTCGATGACACCACCACCAAGGAGAAGGTTGAGGCATGGGCCACAGACTCCAGAAGAACTTCTTCGTAGCTCTACACCTTTGCCAAAGACACCACCGACACCTATAGCATGGCCTGCATCACCTCCACAACAGCCGATAGCCTCGCCCAAGACTCCACCAGGACCACCACCAGGATGGCAAAGCCAAGTAGCTTCACCCAAGACTCCGCCATGTCCACCACCGGGATGGCAAAGCTCTCAGGTGAAGCCACCACCACCTGTCAAGGCATCATCGGCAGCTTCGACTTCAGGTTCTCGACTTGTCCAGATGCTGAAGGCTGCGCTGAGTTCACAAATCCGCAAAGTCCAAGAAGAAGATCCTGGTTCAGGAGATGGCCAGGCAGATGCGATGTTAGCGGCTTTGAGGACTAGATCTGTCAAGGCACCGCACATCACAAAGCAGAACATCAGCGATCCTTCTTTCCACGACTCGAGATACCATGCCGAGATTGCCAAAGGTGTTGCACACAATGTGGCCTGGAGAAATGAACGTTTGAGAAGACGTGCAATCGTCCACCGACGAGGAGGAGTCAAGGCACGTGCGGCTGAAAGGATTCGACTTGACAAAGAATGGCATGAACGCTTTGACAACCCAGAAAATCCAGAAGGCATAGTGAGAATCGAGGATGAAGACAACTTGGATGCGGGCATCGAGACGGTGGTTGTGGGCAAAGCTGGTCAGAGCACAGTGATAGAGTTTTCAGCGGAAGAGCGGAAAACCTTGAGGCAGTTCCCGGACGACGAGGCCAAGTTGCTGCAGAAGGACCCCAAGAAGAAACCCATGACCAAGCGTGTTCGAAGCGTTGGGTACAGGGTGAAGAAGAATCGCAACCGCAATGTGGCGCGCAAGATGGCGAGGAAGAACCGACCAGCCTTGGTTCTGAAGGAAAACACTGAAGTGAACGCAGATGAAGATGATGATGAAATGGAAGAGGTCTACATCGAAGAGCCTGATGAGCCTCGAGACCGACCAGGCAGAGGAGACCCCGATGGTGGAGCTGGATCGGCTCCTGCTGCAGTCTACAGCTTGGGGGCCTCTGACGACTGGCGAAAATGGGAACGAGCAGAGTTGAACATCGACACCGGTGCTGCCATCACTGCAGTACCACTTGACTTCGCCAAGGACTACCCGAGGAGCGAGTCCAATGGAGCAAGCTACAAGGCAGCCAATGCGGAACCCATCGAAGATCAGGGAAGTGTGAAGCTGGTGGGATACGACGAATCTGGCAACAAGATCCCAATCGATTGCCGAGTTGCAGATGTGCATCGGCCACTTCTTTCAGGTTCCGAGATCGCCAAGAACTACCACATCGCCCTTGGACCATCTTCGGGGAGATTGATCCCAAGAAACACTCCTGCGGGACGGGCCTATTCGAAGGCCATGAAAGATCTGATCCGAGATTATGGCGATTCAATGCCCATTGTGCACAATCGCCGAGGCATCTATGTGTTGGACTATTGGGTGTCACCTTTTCAGGGGCATCCTCAAGAGGAGTAAGACCACAAATCAACGCTGTTGGCGAGGATCCAGCTGTTTCAGCCGGAGCCGATGCCATGGAAGATGGAGGCGATGTTTCAGCCGCTTCGGCCGGAGCAGGGTCCTCAGGCGATGTTCCAGCTGCTTCAGCCGGAGCAGATGCCTTTGAAGATGAAGTTGATTTGGAAATCGGTGAAGAACAGAGGAAAGCCATTGTGAAGAAAGAACCACATCAACCATCCCAAGCTGAAGTTGACGAACATGAAAGCACTGGACATGTTGTCCATCGGAGCTGGTGCTTGCACTGCAAAAGGGCACGTGTGACTGCTGATCGCCATGTGCCTAAGGAACTTGATGAGCCAGAAACGCAGTTGCCCACACTGAGCCTGGACTACTTCTATATGAACCAGGACCAGGTTGCGGATGAGGCGACCCTTCCGAGCATTGTGGTGAAGTGCCACAAGACCAAGAGATTTTGGGCGAGCGTTCTCCCGGGAAAAGGGGCGGATGCGTTCGCAATCGCGTGGCTTGGGGGAGTTTTGGATGATGCTGGTTTTAATAAGGTAATCCTTAAGTCTGACGGTGAACCCTCCTTGGTATCCCTTAAACAGAAGGTTAAGGAGATAAAGACCCACATCGAAGTGCACTTGGTGGAAACCCCAGTAGAAGACCATCAAGCCAATGGGTTTATCGAAGTGGGAGTGCGAGAGATAAAACGACAATGTCGTGCTCTCCTCAGCGACCTGGAGTTCAAGCTGGAAAGGAAGGTAGATCCGGGCCATCCACTTTTGGTTTGGCTCCCGCGGCATGCTGCCTTTCTCTTGACGAGATACCGAGTAGGTACTGATGGAAAGACCGCTTTTGAGCGGACCTATGGACGAAAATGGCGGATTCCGCTTGTGAGGTTCGGTGAAAGCATCCTGTATAGGCCGAGGGCCAATCGTGGGGGCAAGAGAAATGACCTTGCTCCAAGGGTATCCATTGGGATGTACGTTGGAACTGGAAACAGAAATTCAGACGTCTTTGTCATGACGGAACGTGGAATCATGAAGGGGAACTCGATCCATCGACGCCCACCTGACGATCAGTTCAAACATGATCAGTTTGACTCGCTACGTGGCCTTCCTTGGAGGTTGCAAGAACGAGAACATGGTGGACTGAGGATCGCCCTTCCCGATGTTGCAGCGCCTCGTGAAAGGCCTGCAGTGCAAGAAGTGATCCCAAGGAACCTCTATGTCACCAAGAATGACTTGGAAAAGCATGGGCACACACCTTTGTGTCCTGGATGTGAAGCAGCAATACTTGAGATGCCAAGCCGAGCTCACAATGCTGAGTGCAGACAAAGAATCCAGATCGAACTTGACAAGACTCCAGAAGGTCAAGAAAGGATCAAAAGAGCGAGAGAGAGAGTTGCACAAGGCAGGCGCCCAAGAGGCGCGGCTGCACCGCCTGAGGGTGGTGGGGCAGAAGGTGGTGAAGCTGCACCACCAGTTGTCCCAGGAGGGGAAGTTGAACAACCAGTCTTGCAAGACCGTGTTCCTTTGGATGCGGAAATGGATGCAAGTGAGGCTGTTGGTGAACCACTGGTCGACACCGATTTTCGTGGAGAACTCAGACAGAGAGAACAAGAAAGAGAAGGAAGCCCAAAGAGGCAGAAACAAGAACAATCCCGAGGAGAGAAAAGGAGTTCACAAGTCGACGTTGAAGATCTTTACAATGAATCTTCAGCTCAGGCTTCAGGGTCAGCCGGACCACCGGCACCGGATGCTTCATCTGGTGTTCCGGAAGGTGCTGCCGCTGCACCAACAAGTCCTGAGACAAACCAGGAGATGCTACATCTGTGTTCCTTGCTCAAAGATGTGATCGCAAAAGGGAAGGTTGCTGAGATCTTCTCTCCACCGCGTGTGGCTGCACAAGCCCAAGTGGTCGGGCTAGCACCTGGCTTCTCGATTGACTTGGAGACAAAGCGTGGTGATGGAACTCACTGGGACTTGAGTAAAGATGAACACATTCGTGATCTGTTTCAACTGCTTGACTATGAGAAACCAGAGTTCCTCGGCGGCTCACCTCCCTGTGGGCCATTCTCGAAGCTGCAAAACATTGTGGATGCGAAGGGCAATGTTTCACCTGAAGTTCGAGCGCAGAGACTAAAAGATGGTCGCAAACATCTGCGCACGGCAGTTTCAGCGTATGAGCATCAAATGAATGCTGGAAGGTACTTCTACCATGAGCACCCTAAAGGGGCCGCTTCGTGGGAAGAGAGAGCTGTGAAGAGACTGAGGGCAGATGAACGGGTGTATGAGGTCACTGGACCAATGTGCCGTTGGGGAATGAAGGCCGCCGATGGCCAAGGTGAAGGGTCAGTGAAGAAAGAAACTACCTGGCTCACGAACTCTCCAATCCTGGCACAGACCCTACAAGGGTGCTGTTCAAACAAAGAAGGCAAAGTTTGGCACCGCCATGTACATCTTGTTGATGGACGAGCCCGAGCTGCCCAGAAATACCCACCAAAGCTTGTCCACGCAATTCTCAAGGCCATTAGGCGCCAACTGGAATGTGATGGAGAACTACACTCACTTTCACATGGCCCAGTACCCGATGCTGGACCTGTGATCAATGAAGAGGAGGAGTTTTGGAAGCAGCTGCCCGACAGCGATGACACCATCGTGGAGCCAGTGCTTGACGCACACTCCGGTGCTGTCTTGGATGTTGACAAGGTCAGAGCTGCTCGACAAGAAGAACTAGCATGGGTACACAAACAGGGTATCTATATCAAAGTTCCACTCACAGAAGCCCAACAGTCTGGAAAACCGGTCATCACCATGAAATGGATTGACAGAAACAAAGGGGATGCAACACACCCCAACTACAGGTCACGTCTGGTCTGTAGAGAGATCAAACGGGCCAGCAATGCTGACTTCATTCCGGACTATGCGTCCTTCAGTTCGATGCCGCCTTTGGAATCGCTGAAATTGCTTCTATCGCTTATGGTGACTTTGAGACGATCCAAGTCTGGCAATGCACTGAAAGTTCGTCTTCTTGACATATCACGCGCTCACTTCTATGGAGAGGCAGAGCGTGATATCTTCGTGCAGTTACCTGAAGGAGATCGACAAGAAGGGTTTTGTGGCAAGCTCGTTAAGAGCATGTATGGAACACGCGATGCATCAGCGATCTGGCAAAGATCATATACAGAACTTCTCATCCGAGCTGGTTTTGCCAAGAATCAAGCTTGGCCATCCTGCTTTTACCATGAAGGTTACGGTGGTATTCGAGTTCTTGTACACGGAGATGACTTCGTGGTGCTTGCTGATGATGCTGGACAGAAATACCTTGAGGACACCTTGAGGTCCAAATATGATCTGCGGGTCGATGGATCGATCGGTCCTGGAGAACGGCATCAGCAGTTCGCAGTGCTCAATCGAATCGTGACCTACAACGAGCAGGAAGGCTCTGTATCCTATGAGGCGGATCCCCGCCACGTTGACCAGATGGTACGAGATCTAGAAATGGAAAACTGTAAGCCAGTCAAGACACCATCTGAGAAAATGTCAGCCACGGAGGCCAACTTGAAGTTGACCACCCCGACCATCACACCGGACCGTGTAAGTTTCTTCCGGTCTCTGGTGATGAGAGCGTCGTATGTGGCACAGGACAGACCTGACATCGCGGAGGCAGTGAAATGCCTATCAAGAAGAATGCATGAGCCCAAAGAATCTGACTTTCAGGATCTGAAACGCTTGGTGAGATTTCTGAAAGGGAAACCACGTGTACTTTTGAAGTTTGGTCGCCAGAAGTTTGCTGACACGATCCACATGTACGTGGACTCCGACTTCGCTGGGTGTCTTCTTACAAGGCGCTCAACAAGTGGACTTGTGGCAACCTTTGGCCGCCACACGGTGAAGGCCTCGAGCACTCTTCAGAGCACGATCAGCTTGAGTTCCGGTGAAGCGGAATACTACTCGATCGTTCGAGGAGTTTCCATCGGAATGTCGCTACAGGAGATCTTGCGAGGATGGGGCCTACAACCAAAACTTAAAGTGCACACAGATTCATCCGCTGCGCTGGGAACATGTAACCGTCAGGGCTTAGGCCGCTCACGGCATGTTCAAACTCGCTTTCTGTGGGTGCAAGAAAAGCTTGCACTACATGAATTCGAACTGGTGAAGATCCCGACAAAGCAGAACGTAGCTGATTTGTGCACCAAAGGTTTACCTGCGAATGAGATGGAAAGACACATGCAAAGCATGGGGTTCGAGTACTCTCATGGTAGAGCCGAAGCTGCAAAGGCTTTGGAATGAGTGTACATCAGCTTAGGAAAATCCCAGCCTCTGTACAGGAGGGGTGACGGGATATAGGGTTCTCACTAGTTGCTACGCCAACCTTTGGCTCAAGAACACCGCTGCTAAAATAGCGAGTTGCATATTCTCCGTTCAATGTGTTTTTGTATACGCTGACTGGCAGAACTGGCTGGGGCCACTTTGTATGGCAATACCAATGGGTAAACAAAACACCTGGTGAATATGTAGGTATAGTATGTTTTATTGTATTTTTGTGTCACCTATTGGAGTAAGCAACCAGGCTATTGTTTACCCATTATAATTAATCCATTATCTCCATTGATGGGTACAAAATACATTAAATGTCCCTCAACGTCGGCTTTTAATAGGTAATTGATGATTATTACCTATTTACTGATATGTTCATTATCCCAATATATTGGCTTAGTATTTCATATCATGATTGGATTACCAATGTTCTCCCCATTGTTATGCCATCCAAACGTTTCTAGAATCCCCCATGAAACCAACCAAGCCAGTTGCCTGACCCGGGCGCTTGAGGCAGTTCAAGTCCTACACAGCTGGCGAGTTTCGGTGGCACCAGTGGCAGGTGCTGGTTGTGTGGCCGGACCAGGCGAGGCCAATGCTTGGCCTCCGGTGGAAGCTGTGGAAGTTGACCTACCATTTCAATCCATTGAAGGGTGTCCAAATGATACCAACCATTCGGAGGGGAAAAAACACATTCTGAATCATTTTGCTTTACTCTGGAAGCAGGGTAATTTGACCCAATCAATTTGCTGCCACGTGAAGTTGATAAGTTGATATACTACCGATGGTGGAGAGTAGCCGGCAAAATGGTGCAATAAGCCAGCTGCTCTACCATGAAGTGCAGGTTTCATCCCATTGGCTTTGTTGATTTTTTGACCTATCAAGAGTGGTCAACCGGTGAACCTCAGGCTCCCGTGGTGCATGTTGGCCCTTCACGGTCTCGGATGGGGGCATGCATTGGGAGCCTTGGGAGGGTAGTCAATGCGGGGCCGGCGTTTGGGCCATTTACTGTATTTTTGGTGGCCAAGGAGTTGGGTTGAGATCCTCAATGGCCATGCATGGCCAATGTGAGCTAACGAACCCTCAAAATCACCAGGTTATCGGGTAGATGTTCTGCTGTTTTTGTGAATGTGTTTTTTGGTTGGTGGGGCCTATCCAATGATGGCTTTTGACTTCTAGCGGTTTGAGAATGGTTGAGATGTAGCCAGCTCCAACACTTGCGGCCCACTCATCACCCACAGCCGACTGGTTTCACTTGGACCTGGGGGGGCTCTAAGGACGACTACTTGATGCACATCATGAGAAATGACTCTGTACCTTGGCTCTAGGGTTGCACTGGGCAAGTGTGCGGGTGCTGCTACCAGAGCGGTGGGCAGGGCTAAATCACCAACCTGCCGACCTGCGCTGACCGTTGTGAAGCTCACCCAAAATCTGCGAGCCCTGGAACCGACTAACAATTTCAAGTTGGAAAGTCCATGAAAGTCCCACGTTCGAAAACATCTTGGCATCACACCAAGTCACCACAGTTCGCCCTCGGGGTCACTGGAAGATTAGGGGTTTATGATTGATGTTATATACCCCCAGTCAGCTGGCTCAGAAACCTCATTGACTATATTTGACTATAGATTTATCATGGATTTATCAACCAGAAACATCGATAACCCCAGGTGAACCTTCAGTAATTAACCCCCTTGAAAAGATCGAAGAGCATCGAAGAGCAACATCAAATCCATCCCAAATCCCACTATATGATGATGACCCAGATGCTCCATGGTGCTGGAATATTTACCTACAAAACTGGGTCATTTTTGGGGTAAATGTAGGTAAATATTCCAGCACCATGGAGCATCTGGGTGATGATCTCCTTAGGCGGTTCGGCAGTTCGCCGCGGTCGTGGAGCTCGCTCCCGAGATCGACGCTTTTTGAAAAGCGCGCGATGCGCGATGACCCGTTCGACAGCCGGAGGGGGTCTGGGTGTATAAGCCCCAACTGGTTTGGAGATAAAGTCATCTTATAAACATTGAGAGCCCTGAAAACTATTGATAACTTGGATTTTATAACTTATACTTACTTAATTAGTTACTAATTACAAATTATTTTTGATTTAACTAAATTAATAGATGACAAGACAGATTTTGGATCACTTTTGGCATAATTTGGTCAGATAGGTCTAGAGGACCAAATAAAACCCTATGAGTCATAAGTGGATTGATGTTTTGCTAGGTCATCTATGGATTCAATTTTGTAAAACGGTGTAATTGTTTTAAACCAATTTCCTCCTGCATTTGAGCACTGGTAGGCCACACGAACTGAACTCGCAGCAGACAAGATGTGATGTAATTACTTGTCCCAAGTTGTTGCTGTGGGATCTATCGCAGTCTCTATGGTGGGGTTGTCAATCTCTTGAATTGAAGGCTGCTAACATTTATATAATATAACTTTTGAAAGTTTTAAACCCCAACCTCCTGGCATATCGATCGCCTGTCCATAACTGTCCCCTGAATTTGGCTTCATGCCCGCATGCAAATACACACCACAAAGCGTTCCAATCAACGGTCGCAAGAAAAGAACAAAGCCAGACTATAATGAGAACATACAGTAACAGTTAAACATAGTTAAACTGAATTTGATCAGTTTTACAAGTTGTTTTTCCTTTTTGCAGATGTTTCATGTTGCTTCCCAGATGGCTTCCCGTCGAGGATCCGCTCTTACTGCATGGAGCCGTTGGAGGCATTGGACCCTTCCAACAGGGCAAGCTATGCCCGCCCTGCGTGGACCTTCAGTTGCAGTACTTGGAACAAGCACGACTCCTACTGCTGGAGGAGAAGCTGATGAAATCTGATGAAGCTGAATGAAGCTGAAGGGGAAACTGGGAAACTTATAATCTGTTGTATATGAAATGCCGAGTTCGTGTTCGATATATTCGATAATGCTTGGGATTTTGAAATTGGTGGATTGAAAACATGATGACTTTGAAATCGTTTGGGAGATTATCCGGGTCCAAGCGAACTTTCAATTTTTACAGGGTTGGAACCATCAGTAGTATGAGATGTGGGCTCATCATATAGTGCCCACCCCATTTAGGAGCCTCACAATCAGGGGCAAATCTGAACAGCACAGCAGGGGAGGTGCTCTTGCTGTCACATGGATACTATTTGGATACTACCCGTTACCCCAGAAGTCTGGTTTGGATCGATGATGATTGATGTTTGGTGATTCTTGCTGATTCTGGGAGAACATGTTTAGGACGTGGAAACCGTTGTTGAAGCGGTGTTTTTTGTCGTGTTCTTTGCTGAAAATATATGGGGGGGTTCCATGGGTGTACCCGCAAATAATCCATTTTAATAGGATTTTCCATGAAATAAACCATCCAGCTATTGGGGTACCCCCATTTATGGAATATGATAGTTCAGACACCTCAGCAACAGAAGGAACTGACCTTAGTGCTGTTCTCCGAGTCGAGGGCAACGACACCTGGCGATAGGCGGGGTCATGACATATGTGGACGCTTTGGCTGTTGCGAGGGGCATGAGCATCCTAAATTTTGGCTAATATATATATATATATATATATATCTATCTATCTATATCTATATCTATATATATATATATATCTATATATATATGTGTGTGTGATATATTTAATATACATACACATGAGTGCAATATGTTAGAATATGTTAGAATATGTTAGATATGTTCTCTCCGCTTTAACCTTTAAATCACGCGAAGTTCTCAGTTTCTAGTTGTAGTGCGTCACAACATCAAGAGGTCGCTGAGGCCCAACTTCAACCATTTTCAACCACCGCCCTCCATCCAGTGGCAGTCCAAATCATATAATTTAGCATAGTTTATCAACAGCCTGTGACATTTGGACAAGCATGATACAACTTGATTTGGGGAGTCGTTTTTTTCCTTCATAAATGGAGGAATAGCATGTACGAGGGCCAGCCTTTTTATCATTTTTTTTCCTCCGTGACTTATCTTGGAATCATGGCCCTAAAGGGGCAGCCGAGCCCTTGCACCGATGAAAACCACAAATGTGATCTTCCTTAATATAATATAGCATTAAGCCATCCATTTTGGGTGTGAATGATTTTGACTCCAGCATCTTTGTTCATAAACCTATTTGTTTGATGGTTCAATGACTTGGATCCCAAGTATTGATGTTCAAATACCTCAATTTTGCGCCATCACCATGTCTAGAGGTGTCTCTCAAAGTTGACATTGCACAAAAAAAAACGAAAAATCCGCAAAAACTGTGAAAAAAACTGCCGCGTTCATCCGCGTTCCCATGAAAAACCTATGGTTTTCCCATGGTTTTCCCATGAAAACCCACCGTTTCGAAGTGGAAACTGGGAGTCCTTGGCGGCGCCAGGTCGATGTGGAGCCCGCCAGAGAGCAGGTGGGGAATGTCCATGTTGATTTCACAAGGCAATCATGGTTTCTAATGGTGTACAATAACGTATACATATATATATGGGAGCCGTCCGTAAAAGCAGGTCACAAATTTATGAATTGATGCGTTTACTTTGCTTTGCGCGATTGCTAAAACCTGCATCGCGATAGGCTGAGCGATTGGTTGGCGATTGGTTATACGGCTACCACCCTATTACTACTACTACTACTACTACTACTACTACTACTACTAGCACTACTACTAGTACTACTACTACTACTACTACTACTACTGCTACTAGTACTGCTACTAGTACTGCTACTAGTACTGCTACTACTACTACTACTACGGCTACTACGACTACTACGACTACTACGACTACTACGACTACTACGACTACTACGACTACTACGACTACTACGACTACTACGACTACTACGACTACTACTACTACTACTACTAGTACGAGTACGAGTACACTACTTACGATACCTTACTACTACTACTACTACTACTTTCGAGACCAGAACCATGCCAATAATTGACATGGCCGCGCGGA
>CAMXCT020000016.1:132500-152500 GCA_947184155.2 Cladocopium goreaui
CGCAATCTCTCTCTCTCTCTCCCTTGCCTATTCCTTCACCCTCCCATCAGAACTCCTACGCCTACTCCTATTGCAATTTCCACTACCACTACTGCTAGTGCTACTGCTACTGCTAGTCCTGCTGGTACTACTGTGAGTTTTCCGGACCGTTTCCGGACCGCGCAAGCTTATTTTGCTTCCAAATTTGAAATCGAATGCGTTCACGTATGGATCCTTACTCCCACTACTAGATTTGCTACTACTCTTAGTACTACCACCACACCCGCTGCTACTGCACCACCACTACCACTAGTACACCTAGGAATTTCTGCTCTTGCTTTTAAATCCAATTGACACGAGTTCCGCTGAAGGGTCAGAAACGAGTCAGAAACCAGTCAGAAACCAGTCAGAAACCCGTCAGAAACCGGTCAAACGCAACCATCTGTTTCCCCCTCCCTCCCTCTCTCTCTCTTTCTCTCTTTCCCTCCCTCTCCCTTTCTTCCCTTGCCCTGCTACTAGAACTCCTTCTCCTATTCCTACTCCTACTCCTACTCTTACCCCTCCTACTACTACTACTACTACTACTACTACTACTACTACTACTACTACGACTAGTACTACTAGTACTACTAGTACTACTAGTACTACTAGTACTACTGCTGCTGGTACTACTGTGAGTTTTCCGGACCGTTTCCGGACCGCGCGAGCTTATTTTGTTCCCAAATTTGAAATCGAATGCGTTCACGCATGGATCCTCATTATATAATACATAACTTATATTTTATGTATATGATCAACGAAGAACAAACCCTTCCGCGATTGCTCACTGTGGTACCGCGGTTGCTACGCGATTGGCTGAGCGATTGAGGGCTGTCCGGGAAAAGGTATTTTGGACAACCCCCATATATATATATACACCTTATATATCTATATATATATATACACCAATATATATATATACACACCATGACACCATATAAATATATACATTTGTATATACGTATATATATATATATATATATATATTAGTACACAATGGTTTGACATAGCGGTAAAATTCTGGTTTATAGTGGTGATATAAACTCAATTATACTATAGGGTAACCTCAGGTTTATGGTGGATTTCATGGGATTTCCATGGAGATTTGCTGGGATACACAAGTTGACCAACGATATGATATACCCTCCGGTTAATAATGATTAGTAGATAATGGTGGTCAATGATGATTACTTCATGGTGATTCACAAATCAGAAAGTGGAATTGAACATGAAATTGTCGGGTCCGTTCTCAAAATAGCTGAGATTTCTCAGCCAATCAAAAGGTTTCACTTTGAAAAGAAGTGCGAGTCAAACGATGAAAAAGATGCTATGGCTATACGTAAGGTTTGCGCACAAGCCGAGGAATTGGAAAAAACCATGGAAAAAACAGCCTGGTTTCAGCTGGAAATCATTGGAAATCCCTGGAAAAACTGGAGGTGTGAATGGGGACATCATCTATCTGGGTAAATTATAACGACCTCACCGCGATCTCACTGGAATCATGGTTAATAAGGGAAATCATCCCAAATGGCCTTAGTTCAGGTTAGTGAAATACTATAATTTACCCAGATCTATAGATGAATGCAGAAGATCTCATGATCCATGCTGAGTGAAGCTCCAAGGGGGCCCAGTCGCCCGAGCTCGCGACTCGTTGAGGACCGGTTGGGCTTTGGCGAGCTTATTTTAACAGGTTGTTATGGAAAATGAGCCATTCATAGATGTTTCATGATGAGTTACCTATCTTGAAAATGGCTACAGTTTGGAAAACTACCCATTTTTGATATTTCCCAATATTGACAATGGATGGAAATGGCAAGATGCTGAATTCCATGTTACATTTCAGCGAGTAAGGAGGTCGAGGCAAAAAGTGAGGCAAAGTGTTCAAGTAACGGTGCGTAAGGCACTTTCATCACAAGCGTGCTTGACATGGAATTGTGGAAGAAGTTGTATGGGATGGGTATGACATGAGCTACCGGCCAGACACTTTTCACCCATGAGTTTCAACGTTGGAAGCCCCGCCACGATGTCACAATGGTGACGGTTTTTGCTTGACCCTTATTAACATATATTAACTATATATATTTTATTTACCGCATTATGTATAGATGATGGTACACATTTATATGTATATATTTATATATACACACCCATAACATATATCCATATATATATATACATACACATGCATATGCATATGCATTTGCAAATGCACATACATATATCCACTAGATAATCTACACATATGCAATCATACACATGCATTATATATATATATATATGGGTTTGTCTAAACATGGAATACCCCAACAATTTGATGGTTTGAAGCATCATTTTCCCAACTTTCCTATCATGGCAAGCCATCAATATTTTCATACACAACATTTTAACAGACACATCCCAGAATCCATTTTTTTTCGAAAACCCCAATGCTTCATATTTACATATAATTTACATAATACCATGTAGATATGTAATTTACCATGGATCCAAATGATTTTTTTTGGTTCATATAGACCCATTTAGATCCCATAAATATCCCATTAACATATTAACGAACCACATCCTGATGGCCACTTAGGGGTTTATGATGACGGTGGATGGTTGCGAAATGCCATGATTTTTTTGGGGGTTTGACATGGTTTAACCATCCAAAATTGTTGGTGCAGGATTTCCCAACCATCCACAATCCTGCACCAGTTGTTTTTTTTCTGGTTTATAGCCAAATCAAATCCCATGATTAACAGTGTTTCATAGTTACAGTTCATCATGGGATTTGATTTGGCTATAAACCAGAAAAGCTAACTATGAAACACTGTGATTATCATGATTACCTTGGTTATTCCTTGATTTTGTTCATATTCATACCATAGAATTGGCCCTTTTGCGGATGGCATCCATCCATTTAGCGCCCAGGAGCTGACGGCTCCCTTGGCCATTGCCGAGGGCACTCTAACGCCGCCACGGCCACCAGGGCGAGGCGTTTGGTGAGTTCACCACCAGCTGCGGATGGTTGAAAGCCGAAAAAAATCATGGGATTCGCCAGAAAAATTGGTGCAGGATTTTGCAACCAACCACAGTATGGAAAACCATGAAAAATGCTGGGACATTTGGGATTTATATGGGATTTATGACATGAAATTAAAATGATTAACCATCAACAATTGGCAGAAATGGTGATTTACCCTCTGGTAATTGAACCTAGCGATGGAAAAATCAGCATTTGTAATGGGTAAATCATCGAAGTAAATGAGCCATGGCTTCTAAAGCAAACGGTGAAAGTACGGTACCGTAGGGTATGAATTGAACAAGCGAGATTTGATTTGCTTGATAGATGTTGAAACCATGGCTATTGGTTAAAAACAAATGTGTTCGATGTTTTTATTGTTTGCTCCCACTGATATTTTTGTCATGGCTGAGGATGTTGAGAAAATGAGTTCATGCCACGGCTGCGGGCCCGTTCGAATTTCCCAGTTGAAAGGTGAAAGCTTTTGGCGGTGCCGGTGGGCGGGGCAGAATGAAAATGCATGAGCACCTAGCATGAACCATTTTCTTTGGCTAGTTCCCCCCAACCATTTGATAAAATGTGTTTTTTGATATGATATAATGATATGATGACTTTACTTCGATGAATCCCCTTAATTCACATTCATACAACGAATCCAAATTTCCAAACAATCATTCATGTTAACAAACGATTACAGTACCATCTATAATTCCCATTTCTACTTGGATACCGGTTAATTATACAAAGTAACCTAGTCAAAGATAACCTTTCATTTGTCATTCACAAAAACTATCGCTATTCCACAAATCCACCAAAAAACTATGGAATTTAATTAAAATTTGTTTTCATGTGGCTTCCACTTATTATGTTGTCCCAAATCGTTATCATTATATACAGTACTTTATCATTGCCGACATTCTATCTGTCATTCTAATTAACAGATCTCAATATGTTGGAAACCAAACATGATCAATAGAATCCCCAACTTTTAGTAGAATCCCAAATGTAATCCCAAATCCTAATTTATGAGAATAATCCCAAGATTTTTCAATATTATCAATAGAAATCAGTGTGGTTTGCAAATGTTTGCAACATTTCCGTTAACATCCCCGAGTGCCCAAGATTCGCAAGGCTCACAAGGCCATTCTAGACCTCGAAGTGCTGCAGGCTCCAAAATATGGGGGGTTGAGAAAAACAGTTTGTGAAACCTGATTTTGACCGAGCTGGGCATTGAACAAATGACGGAGATACATGGATATGTATTTGTTTTATTTTTTGTTATCTTTTGTTTGAGGCTTGCTTTATTGAATTCACATGGACATATCCCAGAATCCGAGAATTGTCGAAATCCTCCATGATGCTGCATGTGAGTAGAATGTCATTGTGACAGATGACAGGACATGACATCATTGTGATGTCCATCCTTGGATTCAGTTGATATCTTGATTTTTTTTGCTGGTGAGATTGTGGGTCCCATTACCCGAACATCAAACTACATTATATAAAGGACCTATTTTTGGACCCCAAAAATGCAGAGATCCAATATTATAGCAGGTCTTCGATCGGTGGATAGGTGGGGTCTGCAACATAGGGACTCGGCCAGCTCCCAGTATCCATCTCTCATTGGGGTCACGTCCAGGTGCGCGGCGAAGAACGCGGGTGCCAGGGCAAAAGAAGGAGGATGGCGTTGAAGCTGGCCAACTGCTCGGGTGTTGTTTTTGTTTCCGGTTTCATTGGTTTGTTTTCCCTGATGTCAATTTTGATATGATGGATTGATGTCAATTCAGCTTTCTGATTCATTGTTATAGTTTCAATATTCCTTCTCCATGTTTTTTTTCCAGGATCCTGTCCTTTTTTCCGGTTTCTAGTGGTGGAAACCATGTCCACGTGCTTCAGGAGCCCCCAACGCGGCAGAGGCGCAGCACGTCGCGGAAGAAGAAGAAACCTCGGGTGGCCATGTGGAAATCGCAACCTCCGCGAATGGAGAGCAGGACAACTGGACGACAAAGACGCCGGCCGGGGTTTGCTCCCATTTGCAGCATATGCATGCATATATGCTGCATATAATTGCACATAGATAGATAGATAGATAGATAGATAGATATCAGATAGATAGATTAGATTAGATTAGATTAGATAGATAGATAGGTAGATAGATAGATAGATAGTCTGTGTGATAAACATTGGCCACATCTGCATCATATATTTAACACATATATATAATACAAAATGTTATTTTAGTGACATGCAAGATCATGCAAGACATAGATGAGGCTGGTGAGGTGCTGCTCGAGGGCGGTAGGTCAACATGTGTGTGTGTGGATTATTTCATACGATTCCCCTACTTTGGTTCATATTTCAGAGACAAACTGAGCTTAGCTTTTCCAATCAATAAAATTGTGATGTTTTAGCACCGTGAACATCCGTTAGCCCTTGAATTGTTGTTGTTGATGGTGATTTAGTCGTTCCACCTTTTTAGGGAGCGCCTCTATCTTCAGACTATATTGAATCGAATGTAATAGTTTAAACTACGTATGTTATATACTATACACCAAATGTTGGAACAACCTAAAGTATATCAATACTCTGTTGTAGATAGGCAATATGTCAAGTATATATATATATGGATAATATACATGCATAATTCGAGTAAGCTGCGCAAATCTTAAATATATAGTGACTTGTAGAGTATCCATAAAAATGGAAATCACATATTTAATATTTCAACTATAGATATAATAGATTGAACATTGCACACTTTGTTTTGCTTATTACGTATGTGCAATATATAAATAATATACATATTGCATCATATATACATATATATATTATATATTATATATTATATATATTATGGCTTAAAAGTAGCGCGTTTGACATATCGTGTTTTTCATACATATCACAGTACACGAAACGTGAACGCAATGCACCCAGGTCATAACTCCACCAGAGTTGATTGAAGAGATATGACCCAACTCTGGGAAAAACCACTCTGAATGACTTGAAAATCCAGAAAAATGAAGTCCTGCGAGCAAGAAACATGTTCATGCATGTGCCCAACGATTCACTATGGGATTTTACATAATTTCACCATCTATTTTTGGGAGGTTAATGGAGGTTACTTGATTTTAGATAGATTTGCTTCTCGGATGTTACTTAGCAACCCTTGTGTTTTTTTGGTGATTTGTCCACCATGGTTTGGTATTCATTCTCCCCAGGACTGCTCCTGAGAGTCAGGCGCGAAGGATTTGCCTACAGGGATCTACAGGGCCTACCGGCTACCACCCCCCTTCCACACCCTGTGAGAGGTCAAAAATGTAACTTACAATCTTTTGTGTCCCCAACTCCTCGGCATATGTTACCTGCATATATCTTTACCTGTATATATCCGCCAGGGGGTAGCAAAAGTGAAAGTTAGCTGGAACTATCACATTTGGTAGTGGAACCTGTACAAACCTTGTAAATATGAACGCCTGTAGAAAACTCCAATATCGGCGTTCCATTTTCTGGTATGGTTTTTGGTTTTCTCAGTTTTTGGTATGACATAGATGGAGGTTCACTGAAAACTGGCAAGAATTGAAATCTTGGGGTTTCCAGCACCCTTTCTGCACGCTTTGCGAATGATGTTTGTTTCATTCGCTCGTCAGGAATTGGCAGGTGAAAATGGAGACGAGGAGCCAGAATCATCAACTACCAGCCATGGGGGACGTCATTGGATCATGGTGCTTTCTTTAGCGTCGAAGATGGAATCAGTCCTGTTTTTTTTGCCGATATAATGCAATGGTAAACACCGAAAGTTTGCTGAAATGACATTCCCAAGCTTCAGTTTCTCGTCCTAAATCAAATCTAAATCATGTGTCTGAGATTTCCTGCTTTGTTTTGCAGCTCCTGTTGATGCGAGAGGACATTGAGAAGGAATTGAAAGATTTGATCAATGCCTTCCAGGCTGAAGAAACATCTAATTTTGGTGTTTTTTTGTGTTGGTGTTAGGTAATTTGGGTTTGATTGCAAGATTTCTATATCCATGGTTATAACCCGGTTGGCTTTGGTGCTTGGGTTTCATCAAATTATCACTGATGTGAGCCGGCTGGGGGATGGTCAGACTGGATCAGAATGGGATGGTGATGTGGAATTTCATGCTGAATGTATAGACATATCCCGAAATGGCCGTATGATAACAGCCATTTTCAGGAAAGTGGATCATTGTAAAACAGCTAGGAGGAATCAGTCTGTCGATGTATGCAGGTGAAGGACATTCACCAAGAAAGCCGAAAAAGAGAAGATGCTGATGTACTAAAAATAAGCGCACAGGGGGCGAACGTCTTACTGGGTCAACTCTTCGGAGGCCTTTTTCTCAGTTACTGGGCCCAACCTGCCAGATGATTTCAGCAATGACGCAAAAAACGGTGGATGGAAGAAATCCTGCACCAGGCTGATTTATCCAATCATTTATAGGGCTTCCACAGTAGTAAACACCTCCTTTTTCGCTCGCAGTGTTCAGGGAGATGTCGAGAGATGTTGGATCTCACCTACTCAGATTCTCTGGCTACATGCCCAAACATTTGCCATAAATTTGGCAAACCAAAGACAGAAATTAAATAGAGTATAGTGTAAATAGTTGCTGAAACCCATATTTGTGTTTGTAACTCTTGTTTCAAAATAAATATTTGGTTGGTGCTTTGGAACATTTTTCCATATCTTGGGAATGTCATCATCCCAACTGACGAACCCATATTTTTCAGAGGGGTAGGTCAGCCACCAACCAGATATATAATACCCTCTGGTAATTTAACATAACTATGGAAAATGGCTATTTATAGTGGATTTTCCTATTAAACATTATGATTTTCCAGGATTTACCTATTAAAAATGATGATTTTCCACAAACCATCTCCCATCAATTTCAACTTGTGGCATAAAGCCCATCCTATGTCGGCCACGACCTCAGATGACGCGCAAGAAAAGCATCACAGACTTCCAAGGGGTTCCCAAGTTGATGAAGGCTCGCGGGAAGCGATGAGTTTGGGTACCTTTTAGCTACTGAAAAAAGGACCCATCTTTGGTCTGGCATATCATTCTTAAATTGTTGAAAAATGACTGTGGCTAAGGTGGAAATTGAATAAATTGATGATTTCCCGATGGGATAAATTGGGTCCCCAAACTGCACAAACAGCCACCCATCTGGTGGCTGCGGTGGCGACACCCAATCATAGGATCATATGCCATGCCTCAAGAGGTGTCGCTTCAAAGAATTTGGAACTGGAAAATGCTAAAGGACAGGAAGCTGAACCAAGGAAGCCAAAGAAAAACATAGAAAAACTACAAAACGCTAGACACATCCAATGTTATTCTGCTATGTGGTTCTTTGAGATCTCACCACTGAAGGAAAACTTGAAAATCTAAACAACCTCAGAATAAGTGAAAGAAACTATAGAAAAGTAGAACAAACTAAAAAACGCAAAAAAGGCAAACAACAGCTGAAGAGAGCCTTGAAAAAGCTTTAGCAAACAATGCTAGAAGAACGCAAAGCAAAAGAAGCAGCTTTTGGGTCGCAGAAGGAGCACTCCCTCCACGAGCTTTTCCTCAACATGCTTGAGTGTCATCGTCTAGCTGTTTGATTTTTTTTTCGGCGTTTTTAGCTCCCACCACCCTCATCCAGTAAGTTGAATGGCAGTCTTGAAGAGACATGTGACGTGTGAGTACGACATAATGATATATACTGTGTATATATATATATATACCTTGTGCATATACTATGCGGGTATAGAATCGATACAGATATATGATAGAGATGAAATAGATATGTCTTGTGAATTTGTGGGAAAGAAGAGCGGCAGCAATGAGATGCAAGACATAGGTTGGTGAATTGGCCATATAACTGGTAATTTAGGTAGTATGTGGGTATACAATGGGTTGATTTGGGTGAACATTTAGGTCTTATCTCATTTTACCACTAGAATCCATGGGAATCCTTTTTGGGGTTTCCCCTATTAACTCTCCCATGACACCAGGGCCAAACTGCCGCCGCCAGCGAGCAGCGTGATGCGCGTGACGCCCCGGAGCGCAGTGTTGCCAAGGAGAGACGGCACGACTGGAGGATGCCATGGCTCGTCATCAGTTAGGATGCCTGGGGTTAGATCACCCTCTTACCCTCTGGTTATGACTAACAGTTCGCCATGGAAAATGATGGCCCCAATCGAAATAGATGGCTTACCTGGGTTTACCTATTAATAGCACGGTGGATCTTTCCATGGCAAACTGTTAGTCATAACCAGGTGGTAAATGGATTAACTGGATGCCAGCATTTCATTTAGGGGACTAAAAATAGCCATGGTTCAACAAACCACTTACGATCCGTGGATGATGATTCTCCCAGGGACTGCCTGAAACCAAGTGCCTTCTGCCATGACTTGCCATTGAACTGGTGAGATGTTCCTCTGGCTATGACAAGCTTTGGGGTATGAAGTACCCCAAGCAGCTGAGCACTTCCAACCTTGTTTACTGGCAAGGAAACAAAACCGTCCAGAAGGTAAAACTGAAAGTGGAAAGTCCTCATTCTTTAAGAGGGAACGCATTGTGGTAAAGCCACTCATGAATCATCCCCAATATTACTGTACCATAAATGGGTTGGATTCCAACCATCCCCAAATGCTAGGTTTATCATTGGCTTTACCACATAAGAAAGTGGTTGTCAGGTTTTCTCTTTGCATATGGGTATGGGTCAAAATTGCATAAACCAATAATTCCATACCTGATCTGAAGGCGATGGAGGGAGAGAGAGAGAGAGGGAGCGAGAGAGAGAGAGAGAGAGAGAGAGTATAATTAGATGCTGGTTGGTGGTTTGGAACATTTTTCCATATATTGAGAATAATAATCCCAACTGACTTTCATATTTGTCAGAGGGGTTGAAACCACCAAACAGGATGGTTAATACTCCAAATAGACTAAACCATGTCGGTCTGACATAGATATGGCCCGTACCCATATCTAGATGTGTTTTACCAAACATGGGAATTTGGGAAATTCAGGACCCTAAAATGGAAGTACCGGACCATATAAAGGCCATATTTTGTGTGGAGATTTCCTGAAATTTAGCCCGAAAAGTATATATAATTTATATAGTTATACACACACATATATCTATATATATATATGTATTTATATATATTTATATATATGGTACCTCCAAAGAAATCGGTACCTAAGATGGCCATTGAAAACCTGAAAGCCCCGGGGCCAGGAGGATGGCGATGGTGATGAGAACATACAAGCTGCAGGGCTGCCCAGGGCGTTTTGACATGTGGGGGGGGGATAGTAGTAAACATCATCCAACATACTGTGGATGGAAGAAATCCTGCACCACCTTGGATGGTTGAAACCCTATAAATAATGGGATAAACCATCTATCAACATAGATTATTACTATAAACCTGGTTATTGGTTATAGCGACATAGATGAAAAATGGTGGTTACTATAAACTTAATAAACATAGATGGTTATAGCGACCCCCAAAATAGATTTTCAAAACAGTGAAAAATCTGGATTTTTGTTTTGAAGAAAACATCATCTATATCATCCTGGAAAAGCTGTTCTATCTTTCTGAGGACCCCTAAATATTCCATATTATACCCAAGAATTTTAAGCTGCGAGTAGGGATGGTTTGCCGATGTGCATCGGTCCCATGATTTTTCAAATTGAATCTCTGCAGTAGCTAAGCGGGGGCCCTATGGGGATTGGATGCCAAAGGTGATGAACAGCAAGTAGAATCCCTAATGCCACACTGCGTGGCAAATGCAACAGCACACCGAAGCAGCTATGGCAATGTTTTACGTCGCACGTGCCTGGGCTCAAGGCCTGCGGTAAGCAAGCTATTGAAACATGATGTGACATGAATGGCTGACCGATGTACCAATTGCATCGATCCAAAATTTTCTCAGCCATTCACGCATCAGAAAAAGTCTCCAATTCGTCCATGAAGGTCCATGGAACCAAGGATTGGAGTTGGCGCATCTGGGTCACTGCGCCTTGTCCAAGTCGTTTTGACTTCCTCTCAGACTGGATGAAATTGGGATCGTAGGAAAGCTTCCACATCCAGTTTCGAAGAAACTGCATCAATCCAGCGCGAGCGGTCTTGTCCTTCTTGGTCAGGGCATCGGAAAGGTTCCAATCGCCAGACAGCCAAATCAAAGCTGTCTTGGCAATCTCGATCTGCTCACGCAACTGGAAGGCCTGGAGGGCACTGCGAATGTTGGAGAGGCCAAGCAAGGGGCTCTCATTCTTCATGATGGCATCGAAGCCACCGCGTGAATCTGTTCCAAGAATCCCACGCACGTAGGTCACCATGTCATTCGCTTCGTCCAGCAACTCTTCCTTAAGGATGCAGCCATTGAGCTGGCACCAAAGGAATCTCGTTCTGAAGTTTGCATCTTCGCCTTCCACCATGGATTGAATTTCACCATCATTTGTTGAAATCGCTTTCCTTTTCAATCTCCAAGATCTCCAAGACAGGATGTTGAGACGTCCTGCTTCTCCTTGCGCATGCTGGGGGCCACCGATGAAGGTGATGTAGCCACCAGTCGATCCACCTTGAGGACGATTGGCATGAGCTTGATCTGCCAATGTCACAATCACACCATCTTGCCAATGCTGAATCTCCGGAATTCTCCACATTTTCAAGGTGACAGGCTCTGATCGGACCTCCTTGATGAGGGACTGAATCTCCTTGGCCACCGTGATGTTGCGATTGACCGTCAACTCTGTAAGCAGCAAGTTTACGCGAGCACAAGCTTGCAGTTGGGTCTGTGTCGCAACCCATTGTAAGGCTCCAAGTGAAGCTCTGCAAACTGCAACTTCACCATCAGTCATGATAGCCTTTGGATCTCCTCGAAGACGTTCAGGTGAAATGGTGAGGTCCTGAAGGGTCTCCATGTAGAAGTCCTGAGAAAGTTGAGCCCATCTTTCGCTTCCTTTCTCCATGATCTCGAGGTCGATGCCAGTGTGGCGAAAGCTCTGTTGCTTCTGGCTTCCCCACTTATAGGCTTGAAGGATTTGTTTTCGAATTTCCATCCATCGATGATCTTGTAGGTCTCCTGAAAGAGTGAAGTCATCGACGTGTCCACCAACATAGCCAAGTAGGATGTTCTGATCCCACTTGTTCATAGGTTTCGGATTCGGCACAGTCCACACCCAAAACGATGCGTCGCCCACAATTCGGTGAGCGCCCAACTTCTTGAAACTCGCATCAACATCTTGCCAAAGTCCACGAGGTGCAGTACTGTTGCCGTAGATATTCTTTACCAAGCGCAGCAGCTCGGTATCGGAAGCTCCAAGTGCCTGCTTCAATTCTGGCACGCCACTGGTGTAGAGCTTCTCCTCCTCCATTTGTTGAGCACCGGTCTGCAAGAAGGCAGTACTCATGTCCAAAGATTCCAGTACCCAGTTTCTTTGAGAAGTCACAAAGAGAGCCAAGTTGCGCATCAATTGGCTTTGAACTGGGGCTGAGCTTCTGAAGGTTGTTGAGGCCAAGTCCGGATGCTGAAATCCAAGCACCACTATGCGGGCTTTAGCCTTCTGAGTACCATCAGCGTTCACTGTGGTGTTGTCCGGATCCGCAGCACGTAAGTCCAAGGCTTTGGATCGGTCTTCACCAGGAATCGCTTTCCAAACCAAAACCCAACGTGCTTTGAGCACTCTGCCAGAGTTCTGAGCTTGAAGGTTTTCTTCATGAGAGAGGCAACGGCGAACTGCGGCTGTCTTCAAAAAGGAAGATACCTCTGCAGCTTTGGCATTTGTGAACAACTTCTTGTCCTCATCAGAAAGACGTCGATACACGACTTCAGCATTGTTCAGCTTCTTCGCCAAAAAGGCCACAGGGTTGTTCAAAAACATCTTGCGTTGCCGATTGGAAGACAAGTCCAAGTCCAAACTCATGAAGTAGCCTTCTCCTGATTCCAGAATTGCACTGTTAAAGTCCAAAAGTGCATCAGCCTCGCCCTCATCGTCGAGCTTGGCCTTCTTCTGGTCAGGCTCTGGCACTGGTGTATCATCCACCACCTCAGCAGCAGGTTGTGGAGGTCCATGTTCTCCTCCGTCAGGTTCTTCAGCAATTGGTGGGGCTGAAGCAAGTGATGTTCTCCTTGAGGTAGGTTTCGAACCTGCTTCTCGATCGCTGGGAATCTCCTCCACTGAACACGGTGGTGATGGTGATGGGACGACGTCGGAGTCATACTCATTGACCTTGTCATTCGGGATCTCAAAGGGAACTTCAGGAGGAAGTGCAGGAAGTGCTCGTTGAAGACGTTGGCTGAGAGGATCTCCATAGTTCGACATAGTGTCTTTCCTCCAGAATCTCATTTTTGGCTTCATGGTAAGAGGTCCAGGAACTGGAGGAAGGTAAGGTTCTTCGATCTCTCCGTCTTCAGGTTGTTCAGGTTCAATGTCGACATAGTTCCTCCGTGGGATCATGTCTGTGAGCTCCTTCCATCGATGTGATTCATCTCCATGAGCTTCATGTAGTTCTTGTTCTCGGGCTGACAAAGGTCGCACACTGTGGACTGAAGCTCGGTAGAGGATGTTCCCAAGGATGACCCAGACAATCTGCTTTCGATCAGATTCTGTCTGACCGGGCACCAATTCATGAAAGACCACTCTTCCCGGTCCAACCCATCGGGGTTTGGCTGTGTGTTTTCTACCTCCTTTTCTCCCCTTGTAGATGGTGTGAGGGAGAAACTTCCGCCAGACCATGACAGGCTGAGCCATGTGAAAAGTTCGCACAGGCTGCTTGATGGAGGTGTTCTTCAACTTGGAAAACAGCAAGGTCGCTCGAGCTTTTCGAGCATGTTGCTCTGCAGCTTCTCGTTGAGAGAGTAGTCGAAGATATTGATCTTGCTGTCGCTCCACAGGAAGGGAAATCTGTTGTCGAAGCTCCTCCTCGGTCAGTGTTGTTTGCTGACCAAATGCCCATTGCAAACTGGTGTAGCCACGGTGGAACTCAGTACTGTTCAAAGCTGAAGTTGCCAAGGCCACCACTTGAGCAGGAGGAAGGTCAGGTGAAGAGCTGTAGATCCTGTTGGCAGCTTCCTTGAGATGCTGCACCGTCCTTTCCACAACTCCATGTGCCCAACTTTCATTGTCAGGAGGTGGCATCACAGTGATACCAACGTCCGCACAGAATTCCATCACTTTCTGGGAGAGGAAGGTGTTGGCATTGTCAGGGATCAAGATCTTCGGCTTGGGCTTGTCCATGATCCATCGAGTCAGAAGGACTCGAAGCACATCATCCGCTGTTTCCACGTAGGTCTTGCTGTAGGGATAGGTCGCCAAGGTCTCAGTCACGCGATAGTGAGTGGCCATGTCCATCATCACCATGAACTTCACCTTGAGGTCAATTCCAGGGACCTCCCACTCGGTGATGTCGATTCCAAGATGTTCCCAGGGCTGAGGCAAAGGACGTATGGACATAGGAGCCACCTGTCGCGATGACTTTCCACCAGGTTTGTGTTCTTCGCAAACTGGACATCGATATTGAAATGCCTCCTTGATCTTCCACTTCTCCACTTGTGCATCTTGAAGCATTCTCGCCAAATTTCGAGCAATCGGATGACCAGCTGCTCGATGAAATCGGGCTATTTGGGCTCGCCAAGCTTGAAAGATCTGCGGAAGAAACGCCTGCATAATCAGGGTCTTGTTGATGGTCTCCAGGCTGTAGCTCCTCAGAATCTTGAAGAGCTCGATCTTGTGATACTCCCGAAACAGGCAGTAGATCTCCTCCAGAATGATGAACTTCTCCAGCAGGTAGGATGGCCTCATTCTCAATCTCGTTGTGGGTGAAGAGAAGTGAAGGAAAAGGATCCAAGCCCTGCACAGGGGCAGTCCAGAGCATCTTCGTCCATCGAGAGGGCAAGAGCATCGATCTCCAAAATCGCGCAATGCTCCGGCACATCTGTTCGGGGTAGTAGGCAGATTTGGATGTAGCCGTTCCTTCCAGCCATTCATGCTGGTGATTGCCAAGACAGCTTTTGAGTCGAAATTGGTTGTAGAACTCCTGATCCGTGGTGATCACTTTCCATGACTTCTTGATAAAGTTGCCACTTTCTCCTTTCATTCCAAATCTACAACCATCAATCCTACAAGTCCAAATCTCCTTCAATTGAGCAGTGACCTCGTCGATGAACTCGATGACCAGCTTCTCTTTCCATCCTCTGCATCGCCAAGGCCATTCCCAGTAGATGTCAGAACCTCTGGAGATGACATACTTCATGAAGTCCCGCATGCGTCGCAGCATGCGTCGTTCTTTTCGAAGATACTTCGCAGAACTTCAGGGCGATGACTGTAGTTGAGGTCAACCCAGTCACAGAAGTAGGTGCAGCGTGGGCTGAACCAGAGCTTTTCAGGTCGGTGACGATCATATAGTCCATAGAGCTTGTCCCAAGTCTCGTCCTTGTAGAGGTCGAATCCACTGGCCAAGTTGATTCTCATAGTTTCCAACCCATTCTCCAAGCACGAAGTGGTCCGTTGAGACTGAGGACCACAGAAAAGCTCCCATACCAAAGGTTTCTTTCCATAGACCGTCTCCGCCATGATCTCATTGAACTCATTGTTGACAAGGTGCAGGGTGTTCACCATCGATTGACCAACTCGAAGAGGTAGAGGATGCTGGTTCTCGAAGTCCAGGTTGATCTCCGCGGCAGTCATGTAGTGATTGCTCATTGCTGATATGGAGGGTCCAATTCCGTGTCCGACACCGGAATGGCTTGCCGGCGCTGTCGAAGACGATTGGTCAGCTCTTGCTTCTCGTCCTCCGTCATCAGATCGAACATCTCGTTCAGCTCGGGAGAGTGCGGAGGTGTCACCTGGGCCCATGAAGTGGTCGCACTCCTTGGAGTCTGAGGCATTGCACCTTGGTAACCTCCCATGACGGAAGGAGCGGCACCACTCTTTGCCGATGTCATTCCCGGTTTCACCTTCTCCACCTTCTTCTGCAGTTTGGCCAATTGATCCTTGTAGTCCAGCATGAGAGTCTTCAGACGCTCCTCTGCGGCCACCTTGTCGTAGCATGCTTTCACCAGGGTCTCGTTGGGAACCATGTCGCTTGGAAGCATCTCTCGTAGGTCTTGAAGAGCTTTGCGAACCATGAAGGGATTGCAAGTCTCCACATTGGTTGCTGGGCTCCCTTGTTTCGGAACATATTCCAGCCTCAAACCGCACTTTTCGCACTGAGTCCACGCAGCCCATTTGTTGGACTTGCTCTTGCCTGGGGTGTGCACTCCCAGGCATGGCCATTGAGCTCGATCCATCCTGGGATCTCGTGGATCGGCTGGAAGGGTCCTCTCGGGATCCAGTGGGCGCAGAGTCTTGGAAGGCGACGCAAGACTTTTGGCCGCCATGGGACGTCGGGGGCGAAGTTGACGAACGAAGGGCAGTTGAAATTGAGCCACCCATCTTTCGGTTGAGCATCAACCTTCGTTCCCACAATCTGCAAAACCACTGAGAAGGAGTAGAAGTAGAGGAAGTTTGAAGTTCATAAGAACTGTCAAGTTCTCCGGATTCCATCAGAAGAGGACAAAGTTCAGGAGAATCAAAAGGAGTGCAACTGCTCAACATCAACTCTGCCGCAAACTGTTCCGACCCGCTGGATTCATGCAAGATGACGTGGATATTGGGTTGACCTTGAACACATTGTTGTCCCTTGGTGAGAAAGTCCACAATGTCAACCATCAAATGTTTCTTGGAGTTGCGTGGTAATTGAAAGGGTTCCCCGTCATCATGGTTTGCACAAACAGCAGTTCCATCGTTGAAGTCAATGATCATGCCATGAGTATCTATGAAGTCCATGCCGATGAGAACAGGTACCAACATACTTTCACTAAACCATGGTTCATGACTTTCAGCAGGATCAGGCAAAGCAAAAGCTTGAAAACGACGTCCTGACAAACTAGATTCCATAGTCAGCCGATACAACGCTCTACCCCAAGTCCCACTCCCATATCGGAATCTGGGGCAGCTTTTTCCGTCCAAAGTGATCTTGGCTGACTTGTCCTGCTGAAGCAGCGCATTGACCATGTTCTTGATGGAACCCTCGGGGCCGGCAGAGCAAGTTGCACCAGTGTCCAGCATCCCCAAGGCCGGAGATGTCTTGGTCTTGTTGGCAGTGGTCACAGAACGTTGATCCAAGGAAGGATCTGGTTCACGAGCCGCAGCATGTAGATCAAGATGATCGTCAGGGAAGTCCAGGACGTAGTACCCATAGCCGTAGTCGTCATACTCCATGGCATAGGCATTGACACTGGTCTTGCCTTTGTTTTTGGACTTGCCCTTGCTCTTGCCACCACCAAACTTGCCCTTCATGTAGTAGAGGTCCTCCACATAGTAGGCATTCTTGCCGCCCTTGCCATAGTTCTTGCCTTTGCCCTTGGTGAAGGCGTACAAGTTCTCCTCGTCGTAGGCACCAACATAGTGAAGACGACCACCTTTGCCTTTAGGGGCAAATTTGTCAGGGCAGTCACGGGCATAGTGACCAGGATGACCACAGATGTGGCACCCGTCAGAGGCTGAAGAAGCCTTTCCAGACTTCCCAACGGCTTTACCAAAACCTCTGTCCTTCTTCACCAACTGCGTAGTGCGATGAGCCTGACTCCATGTTGTTTGAGCCATGGCCTCGTTCTCCTTCTTTGGATCATCTCCTTGCCCTTCTGCTTCCTCTGTCTCTTCCTCCATAGTCCAATCTTCATCTTCTTCAGGCCAACCTGCATAGCTAGCCCAATGGTCTTGATCGCTCCACCAAGGTGTCTCCCAAGTCCAGTCGCCGTCCTGGAGGGAAAAGAGTTGAGCTCCTCCATGATGTAGTTGATGTCCTCCTCGATGAGATTGGATCTGATCGTCATAGAGGATGGTCAAGGCCATGCTGATGTTCTGGTAGTCCAGCTTGTTGTTCGTAGATGACAGCACAGCACGCCACTCCTCCGCTGTCAAGCAAGCTCCAGAAAGAAGACGCCAACCACGTAGCTGCTTCAAAATGAAGCTGTCCATAGAGCTCAACGTAGGTGCCAAAGGAGGCCGACTGGCCCTGCTGCCACGACCCACAGATGGAGCTCCTTCAGGAGGTGTAGGTCTGCCTTCAGGTGAACCCACAGGCATTGTTCCCATGGGGGATGGTTCTGAAGTTGGAACCTTCTGGTAACCCTTGGACTTCTTGGTTGATCCATCCTCGTCCTCATCGTCAGACTCCGAAGAGCTATCGCTGAAGTCAAAGATGTTCTGCGACAAGCCTCCTTCTTGCTCCTCCTTCAAGGCCAAGAGGGACTCGTTGAACTCCTCGAAGTAGAGCGACTCCCGAACGAGGTAGTTGGCAATGGTCTCATTGGGGAAGCGCTTGTAGTTGAAGTACTGGTTCAACACCGCACTGGTGTTAGGCAAGTTCTTTCGCACCAGTGGGCTTTCTGCTAATCGAGTTAACAGGGTTTTAACACCAGATTTTCCTCTAAAGTCCACTTGACTCCATGACATTGCCAACAACCTAGCCGGTCCAGTCAATCTTGCAATCAACCTGGGGGCTAAAAAGGGTCGACTGGATTTCTTTGTTCCCATTACATACCACAGCACCTCACGGCTATAGCGCCTCCAGCCACGAGGATTGCCATCCCAAGCTGGCACTGTCTCAGTTGCCCCTTTCGCAAGATCCGCCATGACGTAGGTCTTTGGGCGAAGGATCGCAAGGAAATAGTCAAGCACGTAGCAGTGACTCGTTGAGGTAGATCAAAATGACCTGGTTGAAAAACTCCACAACGTCCAAGGTGTCCAGAATGTCCAAGGCGTTGGAGACAAAGTTCAGGAAAAAGAAGAATGCAAAAGCGTCAGAAGTTGTGAACAAATCCGCAACCCCCAACAGCTGGCCCCTCGGTCAGCTACTTGAAGAAAAGGTCCTCACGGGACAGGTGTTTCAGGCCGAGCTGTCGAGCTCGAAGTCGAAGTTGACCCAGCTGATGGCGTAGTAGTCCTTGAGGAGCTTTGGCCACCAATTGGATCAGGTTCGGGCTCAGGTTCTGGTAGATCAGGCCCTCGTCCACCACCACGTCGACCACCTCGGTCTCTGGGCCGGTCTCGGCTCCGAGATCTGTCCGACCTGTCCACACGAAGTCGAACCTCAGAGGGATCCCAAACCCAGATGCCTTGCGGCAGGTCTGCCGTCCTGATGAAGTCAAAGTCCAGCAAGTAGTGGTGTAGTAGAGCTCGATCGTGCCCCTGGCCTCGCCCGCTCCGCTACCAATGCAGTAGCTAAGCGGGGGCCCTATGGGGATTGGATGCCAAAGGTGATGAACAGCAAGTAGAATCCCTAATGCCACACTGCGTGGCAAATGCAACAGCACACCGAAGCAGCTATGGCAATGTTTTACGTCGCACGTGCCTGGGCTCAAGGCCTGCGGTAAGCAAGCTATTGAAACATGATGTGACATGAATGGCTGACCGATGTACCAATTGCAATCTCCCAATGTTCCCATTTACAAAATTGCCCAATGTCCCACTTCCATTCAGTATTATTG
Source organism: Cladocopium goreaui (assembly GCA_947184155.2). Lineage (NCBI taxonomy): Eukaryota > Dinophyceae > Suessiales > Symbiodiniaceae > Cladocopium > Cladocopium goreaui. Next base: position 152,062 of record CAMXCT020000016.1, read on the forward strand.
CCACGTGTTGCTTCAGCTCATTAGAAGTTTCTTCACAAATCACATTAACGGATAGATCTACCGGGAGTTTCACTATGTACTTATACTAGCTATAAACCAACTTTCCATCCGGTAATCAAACTTAGCAATTGGACCCCCCCATTTACTTCCATGATTTTCCGGCTCAAACCGCCATTTTTGTTGGGATTTCCCAGCCACGTTTAATGACACTGGATGATAATTCCACTAATCACCATTCATCACCATTCACCACCAGTATTAACTATCAACCGTGAAGGTGGGCACCTTGTGGCTAAAAACCCATGGTCCTGCCATCAACCAGGCTGCAGATCTCAAGGACGATGAAGTGGAACTGGTGCTCCGCTGCGGCATCGACATGGCGCGCTTTCAGAGTGTCTGGAACCGCTTCGAAAACGCCGCCTGGCCGTGGATGTTTTTC
>CAMXCT020000016.1:155000-180000 GCA_947184155.2 Cladocopium goreaui
GACAGGCTGCTCTCCTCATCTTAGGAGTAGATGGAATTATCCCCAATTTGAGTTTCCACCAACGTGGAAGAGTTCAGAGTCATATGCCTTTGGCCCCATTCATCTTGGGGGCTCATGTGGATGGTTTTTAACTTGTTCAAATTCCATTTTTTGTTATTATTGGCATATATAGGCTCTCTCTATATTATATATATATATCATTATATCCCTAATTCCATGATACGTTTTGTTCCAAATAACAATGTTAAAGAACCATTATTGATGCTTAAGCCCCTCTATTTTCATCTATGTTCATCTATTTTCTATAGCCAGCCACAGCTAAGCATTGCTAGGATGCTTTCTCCAAGGTGACGGAGTTCAACGGAGTGCCTTGGCGGGTTGAGACAAATATATGGCAGCTCAAAATGGGATATAAACTAACACTGAACCCTCTACAATGGCCATTAAATCCCTATGGTACTTAATGGTAATTAATGGTGCAGTGGCCATTTATCCCAATACTATACACTAAGTTACAATGGTTAGTTTATCAAGCCAAAATAGTAACTTAGTGGATAGACTGCAACCAATGGCCATTAAATAAATCGTCACGCAACCAGTGGTATAATGGGAAGATTCTTCTGACATAGTTGACAATAACTGAACTCTGATAAAGATTACGACCGGAATTGGATGTCACTGGAATCGAATGATGAGAATTGGATTCGGATCTCCCAAAACGGTCGAACTGTTCAGGAATTTCTCCAGAACAGTGGGGGGTTTATCCAATTTATCCAAGATCTTTTTCTGGATATGAAAGGGATGTTTTTTTTTTTTTTGTTGGCAAACCTCGAATAGAAAAAATCGCGAACTAAAACATAAAAGGGCTACGACAGATTGGCCGTGAGCGGATTCCAGTAGTCGACTAGTCGACTAGCCATTGGGGTTGTAACCCTCCAGCATGACACCAATAGGTGTGGCTTTTGAATTAGGTTTGCCAAATCGTCGTAGCCGAAAAGATTCAAAAAGGTCACTTACGATAATTTAGTATTGTTATAGGATTTTACGAAATTCAGGCTCTTTCTTGGGGGGTTGCTATGTTTATTTCTCATCCAATCCTGAGATAATGATTAATATGCTGCTTATTTGAATGTGCGATTCTTGTCCATTGTACGAACACCAGCTATAAAGATTATAAAGGTAGAAAAGTAAAAACAAGTACTTTACCACTATGTATTGTTTTCGTAGTGTTCTACTTTGGACTGTTGGAACCTGGATGTTGTATGATTTGGTGGGTGATTCACCATGGTAACCATCACCCAGTATTTTGGTTTATGAAATGAATAAAACAAACCCTACAGATTTGGGGATGTTTCATGATTTTTCTTCGATGGCTTATTACATAAACGATCGATAAAGTGGCTTCAACATTAGATTGAGTACTGTTTTTGTAACTTTGTCGAACTTGGACATTTGGACATGGACGAGAGGCTGCGTTGAGTGTTTGTCAGAAACCGGTGGTCTCCCATAGCTCTGTTGCTAGGGCTTACTATGATAGTTTACCGGAGGATACTCGTAGACTTTGAGTTTCAACCTGTTTCAACGGTCGGACGGGGTTTGCTGAGATTTTTGTTTATATAATCTAGGTCTTCCAGCCCTAGTTGGTGATCTAAATCCTTTTTCTTAGGTGATATATGTGATATTATATCTTCTCTAGATCCTTAGGTCCATATATCGTTCTATATCTCTATGATGGGATGGATCTAGGTGATCTATATAGATGTTCCATCCCCCTAATACTAAACACCCAATTATTATGTGGATATGTGAATATTTCCCTACTAAACCATGGTTTCTCGGAGGTGTTTAATATTAGGGGGATGGGATTGTATATAGATCTTCCATCCTTAGTCTTCCAGCTGTGAAACGGTCGAGTGTCCGCGAGGTGAGCCGCGAAGAGTTCATGCAAGTCGTGGACCTCTACGACGAAAGGCGCCGCTTTTTTTGCCATGAGAACAGACCAAAAGATGGCTAATTAACTGACGGCTAACCGATGGCTAAAACATTGCTAAAAAAATGGTAAAAATGGCAAAAAGATTGCGAACAATTGAATGTTTTTTTTGAAATAATGAATGGGATCTAACTATGAACATATATGAGCCAATGGGATTGTCTGTGGCTTTAAAATGAGAACATAGCAACATATGGTTATATGGAGGTTTCCAAGTCATGGGGGTACCCCTAAATCATCCAAGTCATGGATGACCAAACTATAGTATTGAAACCTATGATTTTGGGGGTCCCCCATTTTAAGACACCCCCATATGGGTTTGTCTTAAAATGGGAAAACATACATAAATTTTGGACATCATGATGATTCACCAATGGATTTACGGGTACCCTTCTTTCGGGGACAGCCATAATATATCTGGGTAAATTATAACGACCTCACTGCGACCTCACTGGAATCATGGTTAATAAGGGAAATCATCCCCAAATGGCCTTAATTCAGGTTAGTGAAATATTATAATTTACCCAGATATATTATCTATTTGGGATCACTGAAAACGTTGATTCCTTCATTCATCTTTATTCGCAGCAGCCACTCTCAGACTGCGAATGGGATTGGCCAGTTCGGTGCCGCTGACCGCTGAACAATCCATTGGAGATCAAGAAAAGCCCAAGTGAGCCATGAACAAAACATCCTGGTTAATTGGTTACTATAGGGACTTATTCTACCTGATTTACTGGGGATGATGATATCCCATAGTAGGGAAAACCTATCAACCAACTAGTATACATACTAATGGGATGGGATAGGTTACATGTTTTGGTTTGTTTTTTTAATGGCAAGTTATGTTTGTTTAATTCTTGAGTTGCTGAAAGATCTGCAGCTGACATTGGTCAGGCAACGTGAGAACTTTGAAGAGAAGTTTATCAGTTGCGACGCAGATGGTTCAGGGCAGAAGCATGGCATGAAAAAGCCCTAACCAAGCGTAGTTTTGATACGATGGGGACAAGATCAGTACAATACCCATATGCTCCATGTATGGTATATTTACCTACATGTGGGTGATTTTTAAGGCAAATGTTGGCAAAAATATGTAAATATTCCAGCACCATGGAGCATACGGGATATGACAGGGGTGTATCTCAAGAAGAATAAGAATTGGTGCCACTCCATTTTATGGCAATTCTAGTGGAGAAAATGGCTTTTTAACCCATGAGATTTGGGTGACCCCGCTTGCAGAGGCCCAGACTTTTTTCTTGGGGCGGGTGTGGCAATGTGCTAGCAGGTTTTTTGGAACATCAATTTCAACATATGTTTGCATTCCAGCGTTGTTTACTTGTTGTTTCTGATTGGACGACTTACGATGTAATATATATATATGGAGTCTTGAATGCACTTGATTGAAATAGTGAACTCCTTGTTCAGATGATGTTCCCCATTGACATGGATTGACCACATGTTTTGAAAGGCTGGTTCGTTTGAATCCTCAGCGTCCCCATGATGCCACTGGGTTGTGCAAACAACTCTGTGTTTTTTCCAAGTTAAAATGGTTCAGAAACCTGGACTAAGTGGATTGAAATCGATCCTGATAGATCATTCAGTAGGCAACTGCGGCAACAGGTGACCCAAAGGAATTTGGGACTTCGCAACATCTGGGAATAAACTAAATTGACATTCTCAGATCAGAATCAAATGATTTAGGCTGCCATGATTCACCAACAACTCCTGCCCTAATTTTTCTGGCTCAAAACTTCAGTAATTACTGACAGCTCTTAACAGAGCGGGGACCAAGGGCAGCATGCGGCGGAGATCCAGCATCAAATTCACTATTTCTAACTATATTTACAGCTTTGAGCCCGCTTGGCACCTGCTATCCCGTTTCACTCTGTCCTCCCGCAAGGGAGTGCGTACCGTGCCGTGGGGGGGTCATAATACCACCATCAGTCAGAAATGAATCAGACACATTTTGGAAGCCCAAACAGATTTTGTGAACCTTGGGTGTACTTTCATGATCTTTCATGCCAGCTACACATGCTATCAATTGATATCAAATAAATTCAAACAATCAAGCATACCCAGCTACAAATCATCCCACATTTCTATCTCGTCCCACAGTATCCGCACCCCCTGTGCCGGGCGCCAGTCTTCACGCTCCGGTTTTCGGTCGGAGACAGCCCCAGACCTGCCTCGGTAAAAAACCGGAAAGTCCGGGCGCCGGGCACCATGCCGAATGATGCTCCAATCAGGCAAGAGGGGGTGCTCCGTCTGGGATTGTTTGATCACTGGGAAGAACTTCAATGGACTATCACCATTTTCCCTAGTAAAATTGCCATTGGGTATACCCTCCAGTTTCAGAGACACCCATTTCAAGATGTGGCCATGTGTTTTTTTTGGGGCGGGAAGCCAGGGGTCAAGGATCAAGATGATCAAGTCAAAACAAGTGAGTGGGCCACACGGACTGATTACCTGTAAGAGCTGTTTATCATCGTTGGTCCCCAACAATAAATATACAGGTGACACTGACGACCCCTGAGACAGATCCACGTGGGTTTTTTGACCAATTGTAGTGATGAATTTTGATGAATTTTGTAGTTCCTAAGTTGGTGAGATCAGGAGACGATCTCCTGATGCCTAGTGATATGTGTATATCTATATATTATATATATATATTATATATATATATACATGATTATATATATATACATACGGGCTTTCCTAAACAGATCCAGATATGGGTGAACATCCAGAGTCCCTTTGACTCCCTTCCTAGCTTGTTGGCTCATCTCCCTGTTTTGATGGACATCTACCCCATCCCTTACCTGTACACTGCTGGTTGATCATATTTATATGATTGCTTCCTCCTCCTCCTGCTGAACGGCTAGCATTTATAGTTATAGAGACCGCATTTTGCGAACGGTTCAATTCCCATTGTTCGACAGAAAATATTGGCCACACTGCCACACTGCCACACTACCATTGTCGTTCGTGAACGTCGGACATCAATCTGGCAAGTCTCTCCCAGTTTGGCCCCGAAAAAAACAAATCGAACAGTAAATCACCACCAAAATAGTAGGAATTCATATAGGGATTCTATGAATCGTTTTCCATATATATATATATATATGATATATATATATATATATGTGATATATATATATATATATATCATTATGTATCCATATATGCCATATATATGCCATATATATGCCATATATATGTATATATGTATATATATATGTACACTTATCCTTTATTTTCTTGTTTTGGGGCAGAGGTTCCATAGCCCAAAACGCCCCAAAAAACCAAGTGGTGCTCCAGGAATATCAGCACGAACAGCTCGAATTTGGGCGTCCCAGGTGTGCCCAGGGTGAACATCACTGGGGGTGGTTGCAAAATCCTGCACCAGTTGATACCCTCTGGTAAACATACAAAAAACTATGGAAAATCACCATTTTTAATGGGAAAACTCACTATAAATGGCCATTTTCAATAGCTATGTTAAATTACCAGAGGGTAAACATCCCATTTTTCATAGGGTTTCAACCATCCTTTAGGTGGTGCAGGATTTTGCAACCATCCACCGTATCGGCTGCCTCCGGCTTCAAAGTTCGGCAGTACTCATCGTGTTGGTCCATTGGTCCATTGGTCTACCAACAATGGCCGGCATTGGGGCCTGGGTCTCAAGATGTCTCAAGTAAGTCGGGCACTATGAGGCTTGAAATCATGAGATGGAATGGGATGGGGAGTTTACACCCAAAGCACTTCAGTGTACTTTATTGGATAACTCATCCATAGAGCACTGGAACATTTTTATTTTAGGATAAGTTGAAAGAATCTCCTTTCCGACTGACCTCATATGCATGTCCAAAATGAGCTTCTTGAGCCTTCGGTTTCTTTGCCGGTGGGCATTTGTGCTAGTTTGATAGTTACATATAGTTACTCAGTGATGGCAGGACATCCTATTCAGATCAGAAATAACCTCTTTACAGGATATCTAAGGTTGACCATTCAGAGCATGTTAGAACTCATTGCCATCACCTTCAAAGTATTCAAAGTAGCAACCGTTGCTTAGTCTTCCAGGGCTTTGGTGTTGGCACTAGCTTTTTTTTTTCGCCAGTCTTGTTGTACCCGAGCTGCGGAAACGGAAGAGAACAGGAGACGCAAATAACGTATATAAATTATCCATACTTATCCAACGCATTTCTTTGCATTTGTTGGTCAACCCCTCAAACCTTCCCATTGGTTTGTCAGAACATAGGGTATACCCCGAATGTTACTGGTTTATCACAGCTGTCGCATTCAAAAGTGACGTTTTTTTGTTGTTTCGATCCGATGTTCTCCGTCATCTTCAGAAACATTCAAAAACATCATGCTTACGTTTTCTATCCAATTATATAATTATTATCCAATAATTTTTCCGTTCCATAGCCGAAAAATCCCAGACATTTCTTGGTTTCGCGACATAATGTCAACCCCGGATTTATAAACCCTGGCTGTTCAATTGGGGGGGTACCATTTCAGTAGCCATTTACTATTTGGGGGAACCACCACAATTAACAAATCAACCCGGGTTTAACAATCTCATTAATCATGTCAACCCCGGGATTGAAAATTACCATTTCAGTACCCATTTCAGTAGCCAGGGTTTAATCCGGGGTTGACATCAAAATCTCCCAGAAAGTTGCCTGGTGGTTCTATCGTCCCAGGCGCCGCTCGGAGTTCGCCCACCAACAGCACCACCAGCCCGCGGCGTAAGCGCCTTCCCACAGGCACCGCTGATGCCATTTGTTCATGTGGAAAGCCAAAATGATACCAATAATGACTTACAATAATTGGGTGGGAGTCCATTCATCCCCAAAAATGGGAGTTGAGAAAATTCTTGGGTTTACCACATGAGTGGGATTTTGTTCGACAATCTTAATATGGTGCGCTTCCTGTTGCTTGCGAGTCAAACCAAGCACCAATGCATACCACCCGCAGAACGGTTGTTGTTTCTCAGGATCTTTGTGTGTCCCAAGTGGCGCATTTAAAATCGATGAAAGCTGCGGCAGCACAGTGGTTTCATTGGTGAACTCGCCATGTGTTTGCGTAGTTCACCGATTTTTCATGTGGCTACTTGGTGGCTCATCCCACGGCTCGTAAGTGGCTTATAACCCCAGTGATTTACATGGGATAAGTAGGGTTAATCCACTTATAACTGGGGTTATAACCCACTTACTAAGTGGGATGAGCCACCAAGTACTGGTTTCAGATATAGCCTGATATAGCTTTGAATGGTCAACCTAACCATGTTTAGGCTGATATGCCGCAATCGCTGGAGCACAGTTCCCCCATCGGCCAGGCAGTCAACACGAAATGCTGCAGAGTATGCCAGAGGATGAGGCTGGGAGTTGGAACACCTGTGAAGGCGATGAAAAAACAGCGCTTGTTTTGAAAAAGGCCAGGATTGTATCATCAAAACTGATGACTAAACCAACAAAAATGGTGGTATCATGGAGTATGATCGGGATGTGGATAGAAAACCTAGGATTGTCTATGAAGATGAACTCTCAGAAAGCAAATGTTTGGGCCAGTCGCCTCACAAAATGTCCTGAAATGAGTTGGATATTGGTCCTCAAATGCATGCCTTTTGTGGTGCAGGGATGTGCAGGGTGTGCCTTCCCATCTAATGATTAGCACAACCCCAGCAAGACCAACTTGCAGGCGAAAACCCATTAAAAGAATCACGCAAATTCAGCAGCTGTTCTGTCCATTTGTTCGCGGCCACTGAGCCGCAAACTGCGCGGTTTGCTGCAGGTCTTCATCCATATTTTGGATCTCTTAGAGATGCACCTTGGTATGGTCATGGCTTGAAACTGGAGATGAACCCCAGAAGCGGCAGGGTTCCATGAAGAAAAATAACATCAAACGATTGGGAAAGATGGGAACCGCCCATATGGCCCATATGTATATATATATATATACATATGTGTGTGTGTTTGTGGAATCACTTATGGGAATCCACTTCAATTCCACTGGAAGGGAAGGTCATCACATGTACCGCCTCAGTTGGTTTCCGGGAATGGTTGCAATCCGCCCATTTCTAGTTGGTCAGTGTCTTATTGTGTTTTTAAGGCCCCCCTAGCCTATTGATATATTCATTCATGCTTAAGTATGCTCAAGTTATATCCCTATAACTCAATACCTCCTGGGTGATATGACATGAAATGACACTTGGAAGTCCTGCTACAGAAAGATACTGTTGGATATCAAAGTACCTACAAATTGTGTTTCCTTCCTTTTCTTGTCTTTGATCAACACAAAATCACACGTATCATTTTTAAGGAAGTGTATATGATCACAAAATCACATTATAGTTATCAAAAAAAGATGCCGAACAGCATGAAATATGTTCCCACAACATTTCGTAACATCATAGTGGTTTCATACCTTAAAGATTACTGTATATAGTGTTTATGTTTATATATATATAATTATATAAGTATATATAATTATATGTAATTATATATAGGGCATTACTGTATTCCAAAGTCATCCATATATCAATATATAATATATATTATATATATATTATTTTAAGATCACTGTATGTTGCCATCGTGTTCTGATCTGCCATCTCTCCTTAGGCAAGATGAGTTCGACTCCTCCACGGGCTCGGATCGAGACTCTGAGGCGCTGAGCGCATGGCGCTTCGCATGGCGGAGCTGACGTGCCCGGTGTCATCAAACATGGCAGAAATGGAGGTTTTAATGGGAAAACCATAGGAAAACCATAGAAAAACCATAGGAAAATGGAGGTTTATCCAGGTAATTAAATTGGAGGTCTAACAATCGGAATTTGTGTGAATTTATATTTTCTAGTATACGATACATGGTGAATATTCATGACTATTCCATATTTCCATGTGTGTCATTAGATTAGATTACCCTTTGGCAAATTGAAGTAGGCACCGAAAATAACCCATTTTTAATGGAAACTAATCTTCCAACCCCGATACATGCCAGGGTGGTCATGTTAATTTACTGGAGGGGAAGGTTAGTAAATTAGATATTCACAACTTTCAGGTGAGTTTGATGGATAGAGAGATCATTCAACCGGCTGCACAGTGATTTTCCTGGTGTTGATACCACTTATATAATATTTGCTTTAAGCAACAGGTAGATTGGATAATGGTTTTCCATAAAAATATTACCAGTGGTAGCTCCATAAGTGTTGATATGTCCAGGTCATTACAAGTGGGGCACGGAGGGAAACCTCAGGCCTGGATGTAGTGAAGAACATTCCGATTTGCTCCACTTGTTTGTTCTTTCAACAATGAATTGATCGTAGCTGGTTGCTGGTTCAATCCCCGAAAATTACCATACGTTCCAGTCTCTGGATGTTCTCTTGATACCCTCCAGTATCAGCGAAATTCAACCGGAAACACCTACATTAACAGGAAAACCATGCAAAATCATGGTGTTATATGGTGTTCTCTTAAATAAACAAGCCATTCCAGTTTCATCAGATTTTCGGTGAGAAAAAAATCTACGCGATTTCTGCCTGGTGATACCACAGGTGGGCGATGACCTGTCTTCCATGGCATCGGACCTTGAGGATGATGAGGAGGAAAGGGGTGTCTCCGACCGCGGGTGATTTTTCACGTCAAAAACGGTGGTACTACGAACTGCGAACTGGAAGAATCATCCATTTGTATCTGGTTGGTGGTTTCAAACATTTTTTTTCCATGATATATGGGATAATCCTTCCCATTGACTAATATTTTTCCAGATGGTTAAAACCACCAACCAGATTTTGAAGAACAGTAAATCATCATAAATCATCTATACATGTGTTTTCAGCATGGTAATTATCATGTTTTATCGTCGAACTTAAATGGGTCATTTTTACCATAGCTATATTATAAATCAATGTCAGTCAGCTATAAATGGGTCATCTATACCATAGCAAATTGTTAAATAACCAGAGGGTACCGGATCACTATGGTTGCGCTATCGTTCTGGTGCGTTTGAGGAAGTCTTCGGAAAAATGAACCAGGAAATGGGTTGGACTGTTACTCAGCATATTTTGGACATATCTTGTACTGATGCGGGATCTGCATGGATATGCTTGGATGAATTCGAACCAAGCCCTTGATTGCCCTTGCCTCCTCTTTTGGAGTACCCACGTGGCCAGGAATGGGACCCAAGAGATGAATCGAGCTGGAAGCTCACTCCCTTGGAGCTTAGCAAGGTGGGAATCCCAAAAGTGGCCGATGGTGTGTTTTGGGCTGACAAAAAGTGGTGCTTTCTTAAATATGGGGATGAGTCAAAACCATGCAAAACTGATATCTAGATCGGGGATCCACATCCACCAGCGATGTGGATCACCATTTTACCAGGCTTTTGAACCCATAGAAAGGTGGGTAATTACCATTTTAAATGGGTAAACCCAACAATTTCTATGTGGTACCCATTTTACCATGTTTCCATGTTTTAGCTACCCATAGAAATTGAACGATGATCCTCGACGAGAAGATGTTTCTTCGGGCTCTCCAAACCATCAACCGGAACTCGGAGAGTGCTGCCGCAGATCATCCAATAAACCTCAATAGTTCTTAAGATACGCGCGCACATATGTATACAACATGAAATCTACTACGGTATACTATGTATACTGAGCACGAAGTAGCAGGAACCTATGGTGCATTTTTAAGCAGTATACACTTCAGGATAGCTATCTATTTGCATGTCGATTTATCCTATATATCCTATCCAGTTTTTCCTATTTATCTTATCAATCCTATCTTTCCATATCTTGCCTATCTATGGTTCCTTTCCTATCATCGTTATCTTTCCTATCTTTCCTATTTATCGTATCTATCTTATATTGTATCCATTTTATCCATTTTGTCCATCGCATGCATCCATTTATCCATCCATCCATCTATCCATCCATCCATCTCTCCATCCATCCATCTATCCATCTATCCGGCCATCCATCTATCCGGCTATCCATCTATCATCATCTATCTATCTATCCATCCATCCATCCATACATCTATCCATCTATCCGGCTATCCATCTATCCGGCTATCCATCTATCCGGCTATCCATCCGTCTATCCGGCTATCCATCTATCCATCTATCCATCTTTCGATCTATCTATGTATCCATCTACCCATCTATCCACCTATCATCATCTATCGATCTATCCGGCTATCCATGTATCCATCTACCCATCTTTCCATCTATCCATCTACCCATCTATCCATCAATCATTATTTATCGATCTATCCATCCATCCATCCATCTATCATCTCTATATAGTTTATCTATTGGGTTTATATCCAGATGGAGCAGATCAGCAGATCCCATTTAGATCACATCCTGAGGTGATCCAAGAGCTGAGACAACGAAGGCTTCCGGCCATTGAGGTGTCCAAGATGATCATCCGCAGCGTGACTCGATCAGATTTCAGACATAGGGACGTGGTGTTTAACATGTTATAGACATCATATAGATGATATGTCCAAATCTAATGTAGATATGTCCAAATCTAATATACATATATATATAATATATATATAGTATATTTTACCCTCTGGTTATTCAACATAGCCATGGAAAATCACCATGTTTAATAGGTAAACCATCTATAAATGGGCCATTTTCCATGGCTATGTTAAATGACCAGATGGTAATACATAACTGAAATATAAACACAATGATGTTGAATACAAACATGTCATGTTGAAATAGAACATATTAACATCCTTCAATATATCCGTTAAACACATTATTTTCATACATAATTGAATACAAACATGTTTTTAAAGGACAGTACTGACGCAGGAGTCTCAGGATGATTCCTGCATCAGTGCACGTCAGGTCATTGTCCACTACTCGCATCAGCCGAACGTGATCCACATCCCTGTTGCTTGGATCAAAGTTTCCCCTAAATGTTCCAGGGACAAAACAAATGCTGGAAACTCCATGGATCATTCTATGTTTTGTGTTTTTCCTATTTTTCCTATGGTTTTCCCTGGTTTTTCCAATGGATTTCATGGTGTTTTTTTTTCCATCGCTTTCGTGGTGGCTTGGAACTGCGCGGATCTGAACCGCCGTCAGGCACCGGAAGTGGGTTCACGCTTCGTGGTGGTGGGCGCCCCTTGGAGATGCCCTTGGTGCTGCCCAAAAAAATGGGGGATTTCCATAGCCATGGGGGATCCCAAAATGGTTGGTTTATAAATGAAAAAAAACAATCTAAAATAGGATGATTTGGAGGTACCCCCATGACTTAGGAAAGCCTCATATACATTAATATGTATATACAATGCATCAAACATCCAACATAGAAGTACAACAAAACTTTAAGTACTCATGAGAAATGGAGATAGAACTGGTTTTCTTCAAAGTTATTGTACTGTAATATGTGCTGTAATCATATATATATATATATATCACCCGAGAGCCATGAAAATCCATTGAGCATCCCAAGCCGAAGTCCCAAAATCGCGCGCCCGCTGTCGTAAGTCCCGAGGACTTGCACGGACACTTTGGAGATCTGAGACATCTCTTGGAGGACCATGGAGAGCCGTCTCCTGGGCCCAAGGGGGCTGCCTCTTGGCTGGTCTTTTCACCATGAGGGATGGGGAAACCGAGCTCACCATCTCTGGCCTGGATGTAACTGGAAGATGATTTTGGAATCTTAGCTAACTATAATATAGCTCTTTGATAGATGGAATGAAGGTAACTGGAAGTGACTCAAGTGCCTCAGTGAATTTGGGGCGTTTTTCTCTTCAGGATTTAACCAGGAAATGACTGAGTAATTGGGATATGTTCGCATTTAGTGGGATTTACCACCCCCCCAACTAACATTTGAAGCCTGAGAATAGCCCATTTTCTGAGAAGAAAGTAGTCTTCAATTCGTATTTGGCAGGGTCTATCTTAAGTGGAGGTATGATAAGCGGCCCAAAAACCTTGGATTTAACTGATGACTAATATGGTTTGTCTCAAACTGGGGCTGTCTCCCGTTATGTGTCAGTCCTCGGAAAATTCGGCCTGATGGAATGCTGGAATGGAAATCATCCCGCCTGAAGATTCTAAGATACCTGAAGCCTTTCTGAAATGCATTTGACTATTTAAGGTTGTTTATTTGTTGAATTCACCATACAGGAGTTAGATATGTAGCATTCAAAAACGCAGAATAGAGAGAGAGAGAGAGTAGGTGGTTGGTGGTGATATACGGTAGATCCATGGTAAATCCCATCAGCGTTGGTGGAAATGTATTGGATCATATTGGATCTCAAAAATCTCAGCGCAGATCTTCATGCTGTGGGGCTGGATCCACCTGGGAAAACTCGAAAATTCCAGATCTAAATCCTGGGAATTTGGGGGTTGAAGGTGGGTCAAGATAGCTGAAACTCCTGAATTTAAAATCTCTAGTTGGTAACCCCAACAATAAACAGAAAATATTGAACCATCCCAAAAATAGCCACGGCCATCATGGCTGGTAACTATAAACCGTCCCCAAATGGTCGGTTTATGGCTTGGGGTTTACCATGGTTTACCACATTCATTTGGTGAAAACTTGATGGCCCTAGTTTCGGGCAACAAAACTCGCTGGGAAACCCGATAAGTCGCATGGGTTTCAACAATTTTAAACATCATTTTCTTCATTTTCCCAGAAAAAACTCCACATCTGAGGTTCGCTTTTTGTTCAACGGTGACTTCGTGGATCGTGGTACTTGGGGGCCCGAGGTGCAGCGTTTGAAACGTGAACGTCTGACACCAGAGGATCAAAGTCAAAAAGGATAAAAAAGGTAAAACCCTATACTACTGTAGTACAATAAAAAGGATAAAAAAGGTATTGTAGTACAATAGTGGTCAGTTACTTTTCGTTTCCTTTTTTTTTTCGTAGATTCGGATCCTTTGGGTGGGTTACTGTATATTTATGATTATGCAATATGTTTTATTTTAACGACATTTGGATACATTGGGGGGTGACATGTGTATAAATGTATGCAATACATGGATGATTTTGGCAATCCCTGCAGGCAAAACACTACAGAATTGTAACAAAAAACAAGTTTTGACATTGGTGTACGACGGATTCCCGACACAAGGCTTAAAAAAATGTCTTTTGAAGAAGACCCCCAGAAGTGGAATCTGAGCATCCCAGAAAAAGTTTCAGCAACAAAGCATCTTGATCATTTTTGAGAATAGTGGGTTTCCCACTTTGCCGGACTTGGCAAAGAAGCGTTTTTCAGAATCCGAGCTTCCTTGATCAAACAGCCTCCTCACTTTACTATGGGATATAATATTGATATATTGCATGAATCATTTTTAGGGGCCAAACATGTAGGGATTCTACAGATAATTGGGGTGGACCCACTGCCTCCTCAAAAACCTCAACGGATCGACGCGATCGATGACAGGTGCTATTGCTGCTCTATGCTTTGAAGATCAAATACCCCTCAGCAGCCGCTTGGAGAAGAAAGTCATAACTGGTGGTTACCCCATGGATCAAGAACCTCCAGTCTCATCCAGTCACCAGTTTATTGATAGGCGGTCCCAATCAATCAGTAGTTTACAGGGCGCAGCCCCCACAATGAATCGCCATTCCGAACACACTGAAACGGTGATGAAACGTGATGAACAGGTCCGTTGTGCTGTTGCTACTTCCTTTTATTCCGCTATTCCAAACCAAGAAGTCAAATACAGAAAGCTGAAACGATGCCATGCAGGGATCTGGTTCTGATGGCTGGCATGGCTGTTGCTGTCTGCCTGTTCAGAGCCTTTTCCCAGGCTGAATTCAAGGGAGTCATAGTCAGATAGTATCAGATAGTGGATACATGTGGATAATAGAAGGCTGTGTCAAGTTTTGAATTCGAAAGTTGACTGGAGTACTTCCGTACTTCCCCTTCTACTTTTCACAGCGCTTCTTCATTTAACGTGGGGCCGGCAGATCACTATAGGTCGATCCAAGCACGATATCCAGTCGCTTTTTCGCCAGTTTTCCAAGGTCTTTCTGAATCGTGGGAATCATGAAGACCAGTCGCAAAACCAGTTGTCACTTGGCGCTTACTGGTACTGTGTGGCATCCCCCTGCATCCCCCGGTGATGACTGATTCATGATGATGTTTTTTCATGGGCTGCCCATTGCCATTGGGTTTCTGAAATCTGATTTGACTTGACGAAATCTATGGCAGGTGGTTTTTGCGATTATGCTGTCGACTTGATTTAAGTGGCCCTTCTTTACCAGAATCTGAGTTCATTCGTTTTATTTTGTCATAGCTGTTATGCCAACACATATCAACCCCACAAAAGAATACAAACGATTTAACGGGAGAATTCTACTACAATTGACAATAGTGATACTTGATACTTTTCTATGTGTTTTTTGTTTCCTCTCGGGCTTGCCATATGTTAGTTTCTACAAACCTCACGAGTTTCATCAGTTTCATCCCTATGAAATTTTGCAACAACGATGATGGGCCAGCTTTGGGGCAGATGATTTCTGTATTATAGCAGTATATTTTTAGATATACTATATTATTATAATATATATATATATGTATGTATAGTAGATTTGGACATATCTACATTAGATTTGGACATATCATCTCTATGATTCAATATGATGTCTACACTGTTTCTGCCTTTGTCCATATCTACATGATATCTGCATCACTTTTACATCATGTCCACGTTTTTTTTCTACGCTCTCATGATTTTACGGATATTCCACATTGATATATATATATATAAACAACGGTTTTACGATTAAGAACGCTATTTGAGCTCAAATTCACCATGCATATCCATTTATGGCTTATGATTCTGACGTATCACCCTGGCCTCAATGGAAAGGTTTAAGGGAGAGCCTGCAGGAAACCATAGATTTTCCCCATGAAGTAGACGGGTTTCCTGTAACCCTGGAAGTCCAGGACCTCAAAAAGAATGTCCTTATGAAAATCCGTAGAAAGTGGATCAAAAAAGTACGCCCATACAAAATTGTCAAAAATACGGGGATTATATATCCTTTTTTGTGCCACTTTCGGCAAGGACTCAGAAAGTAGGAGCGGACTTTTGGGGTAATTTTCCCCAGATTTTCCCATAAAAAACGATCCATTGATGGCCCTTCGGGTCACCGGAGCGCGTTGTGGGAGGCCGGACAACGGCTTCGTTCACTCGCACTGCACCCGGGCCTTCGGAGCCGAAGCCCTACCCATGCCGCTCGGAAAACGCCATCCAAAAGTTATCCATGGTTGTTCCATCTTAACATCTGGATTTTTTTCATAGTTTTTGTTCCATGTTTAGTTCTTCACTTTCCATAAATTGTCAATTTTGGGTTCTTCAATATTTGCATAGGCTGTCCATTTAATTCCATTTCCAGTTCTTCAATTACATAATATGGATGGTGAATGCTGGAGAAAATATGGACATGTTATGGTGATGTTTTCAGAACGGAAACTTGACATGTTTGTTGGCGACTTCCGAGAAAATGAAAATTTGACATATGATTTAATGTTTGACATCTGAAAATGATGATGGAACTGATTGAACGAATTGAACATGATGATCTTTATCGTTTTGTTCGGAATTGAAGCTTTGAAACTGTTGAAAGGTGGATCTTCACGAATGGAGAGACCGACCCCACGGGCCCACGGGTCCAATTCCATTTGAGTTCCTGGGGTTCCAATAATTCCACTGGCCATCCGACCATCCGAAAAGAAGATGGTTGGATCCTAAAGGCCTATGAAAACGATGAAAAGTTGGTGCCTTTAGAACTTGGAGCGGATGATTCAATGATTTGATGGTTCAAAAGGAAACTTATGGAATATTTACCGGCAAAAATGGGGAGCTGATCGCCAATGCATCGCTTAAATCGATTTACCGCAACAGAAAGTTGAAACCTGAATCCATGGCTAGACCCGGAAGTCTATTGGGGTGTCCAGTTTCAACTTTCCTTGAAGCAAGTCTGGGAATGTTGATGTTTTGTGGAGCTAAGAACCTCTATTTGGAGACAGTTGAGTGAATCATAACAACCTCATCTCTCCCAGAAAAATGAATGTTCAAGCAAGGTGATGACTTCAAAAATGCAAACATGCTGGAAAGGAAGGTACAGTACTTAATAGTACTTAATACTGTTAGCCAAAAAAACTGGGAGGGTTGAACTACCATTTCTGCTGGTTTTTGCTCCATTGAACCACCATGATAGCATCATGGTTCGGGATGTTTTGAACTACTGTACCATGTTCTTTGAACAGGTTTCTTTCTGTACATCTTTGCTGATCGATCGTGAGTTTTTCAGATTCCCAAAAAAACACACACCGAACGCCCAGCTGAAGCTGCAGGTACTACTTGATGCGGAGGAGTTTCAAGGAGTGCCTTGGCATATCATCAAGAACTGAACTGAGACTTTTCGGGGAGATCGCTGATGTTCGGCATCCGGGACATGTTCTTCGGAGCTGGACAGGGAAATTTCTATGGCAGTCGCAGCTGTTGCAACAGAAGCGATTTATGGGATTTATTTGGAAATTGATCCTTGCCCTTTGAGTTCTTCCAGTTCTAGGGAAGAACACTGAAAAACCAAGCCGCTCACCAAGTTCCAACCATCTTAAGTAGTGGATTATCATGGATTATCCATGGATTATCCATGGATGATCCCCTAATTTTTGTTGGCTTTATCGGTTGTTTCCAAGTTTTGTCAACTTTGATGCGGACAGGACATCGGTATCGCCACCTGGTATCGCGTATCATTTTCCGCTGAGGCTCCCGTTGTGCCACGTCATTGGGAATGAGGCCAGCAGCGAGGTGATGTTACTTGTTGGTTGTGTCCCACCGAAAATGGCCTTGGGGAAATCCTCCGAAAAACACAATGGGAAAGTCATAGGGTAACAAATCTTGTGAAAGTATCTTATGCTTAATTATTTTATGCATAAATTTGCATAATCCTCATCCCCCAGCCCCTAACAAATATGGTAATCCTCTGATATCGTAAATGAGTGATCTTCCAGCAAGCCACGGCAAGAAAAACAGCCGGGCACTGACTCATCCGCCACGGGTTCCTGAGGTGCACTTTGGGGCAAAAAATCTATATCCATGTAGAATATCCTCAACCTATTCCGGGCTATCAACCTATGTTCCCAGTATATTTCCTCATTTTAATTTATATATATATACACATATATACACTGAATATAAATTATACATACATGTGTCTGTCCATCCTATAGATTTCCAGCAGATTTTGCCATGTCCCGGGATCTCCACGGTGTGCCCAAAACGTCATCGGTTTTCATCGCCAGATCTTCGTGGTGCACGGTGGGCTGCCCATGGATCCCATCGTGACGCTTCACGACATCAATGCCGTAGATAGGCAACGTCCAACTGCCTGCGACTCCAACACGGCCGTTGAACACATTTATGGTAACTAGATTAGATTATTATATTAGATCATTATTATGATTATTATTATTATTTTCATTGTTATTATTATTATATATATGTGTGTGTGTTATAAGTTATATGGGGTATTTGTTAATGGTTAATGTAATATGTTATATGGTTTTACATGGTTGTTATTATCCAACACATTTTAGATTTAATATCTATATGAATGATTTTGGTTATTTTAAGACTGTAAGATATAGTTGAAGAACATAGGCAGTCCATCTTGATTGGTATCGATGTATCAACATTTACAGTCCTTGTTGATTGATTATTGCAAAGTGATTGGTTATTGGTTATTGGGGATTTGTTCAAAAACCATATGAATGGGAAAACTATCCGTATCAAGTATGGTATGATGAGATGGGATAGGGTTATTTTTAATGGCTTACTATCTAAGTTGACGAAAAAGTATAACTGGGTGAATTCAACAAATGTTAATTTTATTTGTGATATCGTTTTTGAACTAGTTATACAATTCATAGAATTGGATGATGGGAAAATTTTACAGGAAAACCCTATATTTGATGGTAAAAACCATGGTTTCCTATAAATTTTCCCTTAAACCAATCCAGTGAATAATGGGGTGAAACTTAGCAACGTCACTGGGGCGCCCTGGTTTGGGGATGGTCCTTGAAATTCCGCTTCCCACTGTGGGACGACCAAGGTCTCCTGTAACGTGACGTAACATCACTGTGAAGGGCAACCCCATGGTGTTACAAGAAATGTCATAAATCAATATCCAGTATAATCACGAATATCCACTAATGATATATAGATATGGAATGATAATTATATAGAATTATGATATATAGATGTATATAATCTATCTAATATAGAATCATGTAGAAGCCGATGGAGAAGAACAAGAAGACGAAGAAGACGATGGAGAAGAAGAAGAAGAAGCATATAAATCATGAGTGTGTGATTTGCAGATGTTCCTAGTCGTCTTCCATTCTTGATAACCCCCTCCCATGTTCTCACAATCATATGCAGGCGTCATGATGTGCCAATCAAGCACTGCGCCCTGATGGGGTATCTTGGCGGAACCAGGTGCACTGAGCATATCTCGCCCAACGTCGATTGGGCAGACCTTGGGCAGACCTTGGTTGGGTAGGTTGGTTGATTATGTTTGCCAGAAATGAGAGAATCTGCTACATGTTTGCATAGTATCCAAAAATTGGGTCCAACAAATTGTGTGTTTGACTACTGTTATTTTAAAAAAATAAACGATTATAGTTGACTGTTTTATACATCTGGCAACCTCCAAAAATATGGAAAAGTAACGTATCAGAAGATATCACGAGTTAAAAGTGGAGGTTTAGTGAAGTGTACATCTCTATCACTGGTTGGTTGTTTGGAACATTTTCTATTTTCCATTTCATATATGGGATGTCATCCTTCCCATTGACGAACTCCATCATTTTTCAAGATGGTTATTGCACCACCAACCAGTATCATTATTAACCATCATTAACCATCATTAACCATTATTAACCATTATTAACCATGGAAATCCCATTAAATCCCATTAAATCCCATTAAAACCTTGGTGTTTCTTTCTATCAAACTTCGTCTCCCAGCTCCAGGGCCCAACGGCCCAACCATCTCAGGTACCCAAAGGGCCAAAAAGTCGTGGCTCGCAAGGCTGGTCGATGGCTGGAGAAATAGCCATGATGAGAGAAACTGGTTAAAAATATGTAGATAATATATGATAATATAGGTTTTTGAATGTCCATGGTCCATAAATATTTGGATAATGAAATAATTATACATATATGTTTATATATATATAAAGAGAGAGAGAGAGAGATTTTTTAATAGATGATATAGGTCTACAATATCTGGATAAACTATAAGGACCTCACTGCGACGTCACTATAATGCTTGTTAACTCCACAATAGCCTTAATATTCAGGTTTGTGAAATATTAAGATATATCTTAATTTCTCCAGATAATATGGCTAAGAATTGTGTGAGACCGATGTATCATATGGCTACTAATCACGAACAATCAGTTAATAATCAGTTGTGATTTTTTAAGATGTATGTTCAGCTAAACAAACTGATTGTACAAAGATATATAGATTTAGATCTATATTTTCTACTTACGAACCAAGGATTGGATGTTTTTCGATGGACTTACAAACCCCAAGAAGATCTCGAAACCGGTGGCAACACCATTCCGTACCGGCAGTCTGGTGCGGCACATCCTTAGGTCCGGCTTTCCTGGGTTGACATATAAATGGACACAACGTGAATCAAATGTGACTACCCTCCAGTAACTCAACATATGGAAAATCACCATGTTCATCCATGTTCAATATGTAAGTGATATATTACTATTAAATCATCCATCAACATGTCATTATTTATATAGCCACATTTCTTTCCGGTAGCTGTATTGCCCCCCACCAGGATCTGACGGGCAAAGACGGTGAGAAGATTTTCAAGGGAAGCAAAGGCGGGGTGTCCGAAAAACCCACGGCTTCCAGATGGCGTATCGGATGGTTGATGCTTTGGAACATATCCTTGGAAATATCCATGTTGAGAATGGCTTTTTGCATGGCACCTGGCCAGATCTGTAGAAGGGAAATATGAAAAATATGATGAACTTTGATTTGACCAGCCCCCCCTCAAAAAAGAGATTTTATTTATATAAATCAGCCAGGTTTTGTGCTTGGGGTTAACATTACTCCCAAATAGCCTACGGGAAAGCCAAACAATGGGTTTCAAACATGAACTTGTTCAGATAAATTTACAATATTTTACCCAAAACAAAAAGTGTCCAAGCTGTTTTTCTTCACATTTGCCCATGCCATGTTTGAGTCCAGTGTTGAATTTTGCGGGGCTGATAGACAATAAGTAAAATCCCGCGAACGTGATTAAG
This sequence comes from Cladocopium goreaui, assembly GCA_947184155.2. Classification (NCBI taxonomy): domain Eukaryota; class Dinophyceae; order Suessiales; family Symbiodiniaceae; genus Cladocopium; species Cladocopium goreaui. The sequence goes on from CAMXCT020000016.1 coordinate 176,317, forward strand.
TACTTGTCGACATTTGCTTTGGGATTACTATATAGTATATAGTTTATGGGTTTTCCCTTCTCCAAATCGTGACAAACCATGATTTCGGGGGTGGATTTCGCACATCCTGCATGCCCCGATTCCAGTGCGGCATCGCGCTGTTATTGGAAAACCGGTCATGTCTGGTGTCAAGATTAATATGTCCCACAAAATAAACATAAATAAACAACATCAATCCTGATAGTCACCAGCTTGCCCTCAGCCTTAGCTGGACCTTCGGGATGGCGATGGAGAAAATTTCCTGATAGTCACATGATGTCTCATAGTTTACAGTTGTCAGGGTTGATGCCAAAACGATCCTTGCTTTTCTAAATTCTGCGCTGCTGTCCAGGTCGTTTATTCGAGCGCGTGCGCAAGTCGAATGACGTCCGGGGGCCGTGGGGGATATCGTGGGATCGGTCAAGTGGTGCCACATGGTGCCACTCCACCGGGGATGGGTTTCGCCATTGGTTTCGCCATCGCCTTTCCAAGGCCATTGTCCGGTTTTCGGGCAATTCTCAAGATGAAGTGGTGGTGACACTTGGCGAGAGAGGGAGCTAAGGAAGCCATGGATGTTCCCGAACGCGCTCCAAGGATTTAAGATATGAGTTTCGCAACCAGATGATAAGTAAAATTATATTATATCATGGTAGTCACATATCCCCATATATATCCCAACTTTCTCATTTCCTGCATTTTAATAACTTGATTAGCTTGCCCAGATGGGGATCACATCAAAGGCCTCCAAGTCAAATGGCCGAGGCAAATTTTTGGAGCACCTGAGTTAGAAGAAGAAATTGTTGCTTGGCCGAGGTGAATGGCGAAGAGCACGGGCTCAGTGAACCTATCATCACCATTGTTATGTGCTATTGTTATGGTGTGTTTATGAATGTGTGTGTGTGTGTTTGTGGTATTTATATGTATTTATATGCATGTTTATGTCTATGTATTTTTATGTATTTTTATGTATTTATATATATATATTATTTTCATTATTACTATAGATGTAATTATATATTATATAAATTATATATATAGAGTGTTTTTTTTAGTACATATACATACCATCTATAGTTGATAATACTCCATTGGAGGGCACCAACGGCTGTATGCTCCTGGACAACTGGCTCCATACGGAGACGGCCATTGGAGGCGCCACCAGTGGCGCCCAAGATGATGAAACCAGACGGGCACCGGTTAAACGGTTAAACCAGAGAAATGAGCTAAGGCAGCTAAGGTCAAGTTTGGAGAATTGGGTATATATATATGATTATATATGTAACTATATAATTATATAAGTATATATATATATATATCGAATATGGTTCATGATATGATATGATATGATATGATATGATATGATATGTGATGTGTGTGTCACTTGTGCAACATGTGTAACATTCCCATATGCTTCGTCATGTGTGGTATGTTTGGGTCATAATTGTCCAGGTATGTCTAGCTGGGGTTTCATGACAAGCACCAGCGTCAAGTGATCTCAACAAGTCTCGACCACAGTTCCTGCACAATGGAAGGTCAAGGGCTGAAACGTAGCCACATTGACATCTCTAAGGACATTATTTACAGCTCAGAGATGCTTGGCGGCGCGTTTTGTTCATGATTTCTTCAACTTCTTTCTCCCGAAGACTTGGAGACAGCTGTTTTGATACCTTTCTGGTAACAAATATACGTTGAATGCGGCGGTTTCATTGTAAAGCTGTCCGCAAGACCCATGCAGCTTCATGTTTGTGAATACCCGCTGCTGCCCCCAACACTCCGTATCAAATTTCTACAGGTCACAGTCCGCCAAAATTTACGCATAATTAATCCGTGGTTGTGTCCATGTGGCATTTGCACCTGTCATTGCATCACAGCAGCAATTGTATATGAGCAAGCGCAAAAAGATGGTATGAAGATATATGCATGTGGCCCCCCGTCGCTTCACAAATCTATGATTTACAGCTAAGAGCATTAGGGCGCCTTGAAGGGTACTGGGGACCTTGACGGGCGATACCCACAAAAAAAATGATTAGCATAGAATCAGTAGCAGGTTTTGATCGTGACATATCGTGACGACTATGATACATGACTCGTTTTCATGTTTTACATAATGTTTCTACTGTCGTCAAGTTTGTCAAGCAGTAAATATAGTAAATTACCATATGTTCACATATGCTCGCCAGATTCTCCAAGATTTTGATCGTCAACCCTCCCCAAAGCTTTGGGCTTTCCAGGAAGGAGCGCTTGCGACAGCGTCAGCATCGCATCTTTGTGTCTCTCCTGTGGAGTGTGGCTCGGTAATACAAACATGGATGGCTGGGAAGTCCCCCTTCGGTAAATGGAGGATTTACCATCTGGTTGTGACTAACATCGCCATGGTATAGATGGCCCATAGAAATAGATGGTCTACCTGGGTTTACCTATTAAAAATGGTGATGTTCCATGGCTATGTTAAACAACCAGAGGGCAACGAAAAATACTCGAACTATACCGGAGGGCAATTAACCATGACTGAATCATGATTTAGAGCATCAAATACATGTGGAGAAACTGTGATAAACGATGGTTGGTGATGAAAAAGGAGTTCTACTGCCTGATGCCTAATCATGCCTCAACTATGTGGATTCCGACAAGACCTATGAACTGGGAACCCCTAGCACCAAACATATCCAACAAATAGAAGATGGTACCACCAGTGAACAGGGCCAGATCCACAGCTCATGTTTTTTCCAATCCACTCAAAGTTGGTGATGGCTGCAGTAAATCACTACATTGAGATACCACGCATTGGTGATTCAGAAGACCAACTGGGGAGCAACTGGGGCACATTGTTAGCATAACTGGTTAGCACAACCCAGTTTCAGCCCAGACGTTGGATTGCCACTGGAGTCATAGGCGAAGATACCGTTTGACCCCAAAAAAAAGTACCTGGAAAAATGTGGTGACATGTGGTGACATGTGGTGACATAAATGTAACATATATCCCTTATGATTTGGGACCTTTTGCCATTTTCCTACTTGAGAAGGTCGTTTTCAGGTCGTATTCAAATCCATGGTTCACGGCGGAGCGCTCATCGTCCCCCCCCATGGATTTAGTGTTTTTGTTTCCCTATTGCCAGTGACCAACATTGGGGGTACTCCAAATGTTCAGATAAACATAACCCCCAAAAAATCATATATGTCCCATGGAAAATCCCATATCAAATTCAAGGTATCATGATTTTCCCAGAAAAGCCAAAATCAGAGTGTTGATCATATGTCCCACTACCACCAAAAGGATGGTTGAAACCCTATAGTGGGATGTTTACCATCTATCAACTGGTGCAGGATTTGGCAACCATCCACAGTATGTCCCACAGGGGAAGGTTTCGTTTTAGAACGCGGGATAATACTCAATTTGAAACGCGACTTTATTACTCATTTTGAAACGCGACACACTCTGTGCCATGGTTTCCATGATATCTGTGTGGTTTCCATGGTTTCCATACTTTCTTTGCGGTTTCCATGGTTTTTGTGGTTTCCATGATCTCTTTGCGGTTTCCATGGTTTCCATGGTTTCCATGATTTCTTTGCGGTTTCCATGGTTTCCATGGTTTCCATGATTTGTCTGCGGTTTCCATGGTTTTCATGATTTCTTCTTGCGGTTTCCATGGTTTCCATGGTTTCCAT
>CAMXCT020000016.1:185000-321968 GCA_947184155.2 Cladocopium goreaui
AATGGCCCTAATCGAAATAGATGGTTTATTCAAATTGTGATTTTCAATAGCCATGTTAAATTACCAGAGGGTAACCCTTTGGTGATTTAACAGTTTGCTAATGGATAAGTGTCATTTGTAATAGGTAAATCATGGGAAATCATGGTGAATCATCTAAAAATAGAGATGTTCCATAGCTATGTTAAACTACCGCGGGGTACCCTACATGACCGAAGTAGATGCTGCTATTTGGATGTGGTAAACCCAATGCCATACACCGCTCCCTTGTTCCCAAATAGCGATGCCCCTTGGAAGGTGTTATTATGCTTGTGCACCTACATCATTTTCCTTCAAGCCATGCCACATGCCCCCCGAAATTTGCCGTACATCATTTCTGTGCAAATGTGCGGTAATCGATGCGAACTTCCACGATTTGTTGATGTCCTTTTCGTGAACCTCGAGGTCCGAGATTTTTCATATCCATTGCTGTGTATATATGATTATATATGAGGGTTCCTAAAATAGGGGGACCCCTAGTTATCATCCATTTGTTTAAAGGATTTTCCGTTATAAACCATTCAGCTGCTTGGGGTATCCCCATGGAAACCCCTGTGAAACTCACCTAGCGGAAGCTGTTGGACATTCCGAGTTGATGGCCGATAAGGTTCAAGGATTGCGCATCGAATGTGTGTTGTTTGTTTTTGGCTATGTTTTGTTGAAGCATTTGAGCCCGAAGGTGAGATAAATAAAATCTGGACATCAAAAGAATCAAAACCTAAGTCCCAAGTCCATTTGTGGGAAGATGTTGCAGGTTTTCCAACTGCTTGTATCCACAGTGAAAATAGTGATATGTGATGGACATCAAAGCCAAGGATTTGGTCCCTTGAGCTATTGTGGTTGCTGTGTTCTTCTTGTAATATGATACACATACATGCATACATGCATTCATGCATACATACAAATGCTACAGGAGCCCATCCACACATATGTACATACATATGCATACATATTATGTATATGATTATATATATATATATTTGATTATATGATTATATATATATTTGATTATATGATTATATATATATAATGATTATATATTATATATTATGTGATATATATATATATATATATATTATGTGTGGGTGTGTTTCACCCCATTTGGGATGATGATCCCAACCGACTTTCATTTTTATCGGCTACCTCAGCCACCGTGACTAGCAGCATTTTGGGCTCAACGGGCCAGGAGTTCCTGAAAGTGAACAAGCTGAAGGTCTTATTGCGGTCTCATGAGAAGCGTCAAGAGGGTGCCGTGCTCGAAATTCTGGGGTTTGGCTTTACGGAAGGGGTATAGTGGAAAAACGTGAAAAAAACCATGTACAGTAATTAAATGCCTGGAATAAACAAGGTGTAAATGGACTTGGTGATATTAATTGGATATTGAATTTGTTTATGTAAAGCATGACATCCCAACCTAATATCCAATGAATATCCTATTATTTATGGTTCATTTGCCTAAAAACAATGTGATTCATCAGGATCCTAGTGAGCTATCTCTTTCCGCGCAGCCGTGCCAGGCTTTTCGGTGGAACATGCCAACTCCAAAGGGTGGATCCGGCGCAGTTTCCGGTGATGTGTTTGGTAAGTCGGCAAGTCGGCCAATTCCTCCATTCGAATTGGCTGAAGGTAAATGTACCCTCTGGTTATGTCAAAATAGCTATGGAAAATGGCTATTTAGTTCGTGGATTTTCCCATTAATAGCATGGTGATTTTCCATAGCTATGTTAAATTACCAGAGGGTACAGGTTTCAGCCCTAATGATAAAAGTATGTTGTGTAATTAAGCACCATGTTTCCGCGTAGAATTTCCCTCGAAAAGCAATCCATTGACTCTGGTGCTAGGTCATGAAATCCGGTTTGTTCGGTGATGAACTCCCCTTTGCTTGATTTGGTTCCGGAAACCGGTAAAGTGATTCAAAAAATGCTAAGAAGATTTAAGAAGTATATAGAAATATGTATTGAACTTATTTTAACTTCCATGTTTATGGCAGAAACAGTCATTTTTCCATGGTATAAACATCGAGCTGCCAGGCACATGATTGCTGCGACAATCTTCTCTGCGAGCAACTACCCTAAAGGCGGGCCAATCATCTGGAGATGATTTGGGGATATAGAGTTGACACCATCATGGGTTTTAACATCTGGCTGGTGGTTTGGAACATGAATTCATTTTTTCCATTCAGTTGGGAATGTCATAATCCCAACTGACTTTCATGTTTTTCAGGGTTGAAACCACCAACCTTTGAATGTTTGAATGGGAAATTCATCTATTTGATTAATTGATGTTATTATACAATGGAAAATCATTGAACTATCAGTGTCTGGGTAAATTATAATGACCTCACTGCAACCGAAGCCTGTAATAATGCGCAATTTTTGGGGAATCATCCCAAAATGGCCGCAAGGTTCAGGCTAGTGAATTATTATAATTTCCCAGACCAAGCATGGGTTTTAAATGGTGTTAATGGGAAAATCATCTATACTGTCCATTGCCATGTTTTTGATTGCCAGAGGAATGGTGTGTTTTTGGGTGTTTGTGCCTAGCCTATAATTATAAGTTAGTTGGATGATGTTTACTTCATATCGGGTGACCTCAACATGTTAATTGTAGCTAGCCATGCAATTCATGACGTTCAGGATTGGAAGAAAATCAATGATTTTGCTTGGATCTTGGTATGTATGTTTGTTATCAAAAAATGGAAGCGAATCCGGACAAACATGCTAGGACCTGCTAGGACCGTCTGGTCGTCGCAGGGTCAAACGCCTGAAAGAAGTTCTTCGCGTAGCAGATTTATGCGATGTGCCATGTTGCCAATTTCATATTCGACGGATTTTGATTTGAATTGGATAAGGGTCATAAGGGTGATTAGATATGTTTGGTCGTTTTAAAGTATTTTGTGCGAAAGCGACCCAAGGCTTCTTGTATGATGACACCTGCCGGATCATGGCTGTAGCTCCCACGTACTCCCTCAGCGGGCGTTTGGAGAAGGGGATTTCGCCAGATTCAACATATCGTCAATCCTAGCAACATTTCATGTATATACATCATCATGGATATACCCTCCGGTTATTTTATATAGTTATGGACATCCACCAGTTTCAAAGAACGGTACATCATCAACATGTTGATCATCTATTTCTATGGGCCTATACAATAGCAAATTGTGACACAACCAGGGGCTGCTATCAAGTATGCTGGCTAATAACTACTAACCATTAATAGGCAAATGGTCATCAATCATCTATTTCTATTAGGGCCATCTATATATATATATATACATATCTCTATACCATAGAAACATGGTAAAAAATCACCAGAGATCACCGGGGCAGACGTCGTAGAATCTACGTCTCGTTGCGTTTCGTCGAATCCAGGCGCTGGTGAACCAGCGGGGAACAAAGCAGCCGTGGAACTTTGGATCGCAGATGATCGCAGGGCCGTGGTGGAATTAGAACGGGAATACCCCGTGAATGGGAATTGTTACCATCTGGATCCATCTGGTTATGACTAACATAGCCATGGAAAATCCACCCATTGTTAATAGGTACACCATCTATAACTATGGGCCATCTATACCATGGCTATGTTAAATAACCAGAGAGTATAATGTGTTATTAGAACGATGATTAACCATTTATAATTTATAATGTATTATAGTCCCTAAGTGTTAATAACCATCACGGGGTATTCCCATTTATATTTGCTATCATTGATTAATAATCCCCAAACGGTTGTTTAATTAGAAGGGTACCATAAAAAGTAACAGATAATGACTATTGGAGGAGTAGCCCCCCTAATAAATTATGGTTTAGATAATCTGGGGTTGACAATACTGGGATTCAAATAATGGTTGCACAAATATCATAGGGATACATGATACATATATGTAGGCTGTCTTTGTGCTAATTTTCTTACATAATATAATTGATGAATATAATTGAAATGTATAATATACGCATTGTTTGTATAATATATATATGTATATATATATATGTAGACACTCGTGGTATCTATCTATCTATCTATCTATCTATTTATCTATCTATCTATCTATATCTATTTATCTATCTATCTATCTATCTATCTATCTATTTTATTCTTATGTGCTCCATGTGTGGTGTATGTACCAACATTTGGGTCATTGTTGGGGAAAATGTTAGTCAATATTCCATACATTGAGCATTTGGGTTGGGTATACCACCTGAGGTGCAATTTTTTAGAGAAGATTATTATGATTAACCAGTGGATTAGGATACCCCATGGTCAATGAAAGATAGCAGGATGATTCTGAGCACCCACCAGTAATTAAAGATGGCTTGCTGGAATAAACGTTACCCATCCAATACCAATATGTTCCTATTCTGAGAATGAGCTATTTAGTTCCACAATTATCGCATGTTTCCTATTGAAAGTGGTGTTTTTCAGGCCAGCCATGTTACCCATCGGGTGAAAATTCTCAGAGTTCATGGCGCACTCTTGGATTTCGGAAGCTCTCCCAGAAAACAACTCCCATGACTGGTTGGTTGGAATCCCATCCACACAGAAAATGGTGATGACTGGGGGATTATGACATTGGCTTCAGCACAGCACATCCAATTTTTGGATGTTTGTTCCCGAGAGCGTCTGAGCGCAGGGTTCTTCCAATAGTGGGGGTCTGTCTCTCATCTTCACATCTTCTCATCTTCACATCTGATTCTGACCATTACAATGTGGTGCCCCCATGTGCCCCCCAGTTATAAGTTGGTTTATAAACCCCATTAACTATAGTTATATCTGCCATAAACCATAGTTATTGGAGTTATAAACCAACTTAGCTAACTATGGGGCACCACTTTGTAGGAACCATTAGGAACCATTAGGAACCTCGTTCCCAAGCAGCTCAGGTGGTTTTAGAGCCCAAAGAAGCAGGTTGGAGCGTTGGACCTGGGGGTTGTGATCAGTTTGCTCCTGGGAGGTCGGATGTTCCCGTCTCGGATGAAACCCAGCTGGCAGGCGGTTAAAACACTGTTGCACCATCCCCAAGTCATCACCATGTAGAAATGGGTGGTATATAGAAACCATTCCCAGTCATGGATGGTTTATATTTTAATGCCTTCCCGGGGTCCAATTTGTCGGAATGGGATCGAAGAAATGATGTTCCAATACTATTTTTGAATGCGCTTTGGGAATCTAACATAGCTATGATATGGAACATGCCATGTGTTTTTTAACAGCTAGAAATCAATGTAGATCATCATACATCATCCATTCATATCATAAATGGACCATTTTCAGCCTATGTCTGCCATTTTCCAACGTCACCAGACTCCAGCAGCGTATCTTTTGACGCCCGTTGCCTGTCCTTGGTGCGTTAACGCTGCCAGGCAACTTAGCGAATTCGCTGATTTCGTGGCCTGCATGGCGGGTGGGCTTCCAGGCCAGGGGATGAGATCATCCCAGATCCAGGTTAGATGTGGTTAGTAAATGTTACCCCCTGGTAAATTAACATAGACCCTGAAAAAATCACCCATTTTTAATGGAAACTAGTCACAATTAACTTGTTGACCCTGAAAATCACCCATTAAAAAAATGGAAACTAGTCTTCCAAGCCCGACAACTACCAAGGTCTATGTTAGTTTACCAGAGGGTAATAACCAATAGCAACCATGTATAGTTCATTATAACTTAACCATATATATAGTACTGCTTAATCAGTAACCATATATATATATATATATATATAGAGTTATACTTAAAAGCCGTGAATGGAAGAAGCCCACTGAATGGGAACTTAGGCTTTGGTCTATCCCCCTATTTGGAATGGAGTTGGCCAATGTTTAGTTCACTCACCAACTAGAATTCCCCCGAAGTCACAAGGTTGGCCGCCTCCAAAACAGCTGAGGGGCATTGAGGGCATTGCATTGCTCAACATCCACAAGCTAGTGCCCATTATGATTTGGTTTTTCTAAAGCCTGTGAACTTTGGATATCTCTCCATATCTCTACCAGAAACATCCAAAAACATCCATAGACCATAGGTACCCATAGGTACCCATAGGTTACATCACCTGCCATCACCTGGCACCCCGTTGCCGCAGGATGGCTTGATGCCATCCAACATGTTGAGTGATGTCACTTGGTGGCGATACCCGCTGGGAGGCGATCGGAAGACCCCCATGCCCAAAAAAGCCGAAAGCCTGCTGTTTTATGTATTGAAATTCCATAAATTACTTACCCTCTGGTAATTTAACATAGCTATTGAAAATGGCCAGTTATAGTGGATTTTCTCATTAAAAATGGTGATTTTCCATAGGTATGTTAGTTTACCAGAGGGTAGAACTAGGGATTCTTAGAGTGGGATTATTATTAAATATTACTTGAAATTCCATAAATGATTGGGATTATTTAGGGGATGCCTAATATTTTTTTGTGGGTGGGATTACTGGGTGGGATTACTGGGAACCACGTTTGATATTGGTTCATCAATGTTGATCATCACGAATTTGCGTAAAAATGACTAAAATTGCTCTCCCCCAAATGGTAATAAAAGGAGTCGCTATGGAATGCTATGGAAGGTGACCCGTTATGAGATGATTTGGGGTTCTTAAGTCATGGATCCCAAGTCATCCATGACGACTGGATGATTTGGCCTTGGGACCCCAAGGAGTTGAAGGCCAGATTCCAAGAAGCTCAGGCTCCAGCGGCTTGGGCGTCTGGGGGATATAACTCGAATGGCTTTATAAACCAACTGGGGAAGTTCACCTGATTTAGACCCTCCAAGCGCCCGTTATGAAAATGGTTAAAGATCCTAAAAATCATGGGTATATTGCGGGATATCGAATTATCACTAGGTTTTTCAATGAGGGTCTAGGTAGTTCTGGGTGTTGTGGTGGTGTAGTACAATTTGCGATTGATGAGGCGACACATCGTTAATTCCTCTTCCACAGGAAGCATTTGGAAGATACGCTTGCAATGATCAATTGATCAACAGCACCATTGTTCAGAAATGACTCTTCCTGGTTGGTTTCTTCCAGAATTCTCAGTAATCCCATCCCAATACTAAACACTCCCCCAGAAACCATGGTGTTTCGTAGGGTTTTTGTTCACATAATTGGGACATATAAAGGGACCATTTAGGGTATCTGAAAAAAATGCCAGGGAGGATGGGATGGGATCACATTCCCTGCCAGGCTGCTCTGACTCTGGGCCCCCGTGCCAGGCGAAATCAAGGGATCTCATGGGATGTTTTTGTTGTACCCTCTGGTAGCGGGAAATTGTACCCTCTGGTTATGACTAACAGTTCGCCATGGAAAATGATGGCCCATAGAAATAGATGGTTTACCTATTAAAGTGGTGATTTTCCATGGCTATGTTAAATAACCAAAGGGTGTATATATATATATATATATATTGCATGTGTGTGCATACACATATATTATATTTTTGGGCTGACGCCCCTCGTCGGCTCCGCCGGACCACTCGGCCCTCCATTTCATCGCAGTGAGGGCGTGAAAGTTACTGAATGAGGACCTGCTTCAGAAATAAGTATATTCCTTAGGTTTTTTGGAACATATTTGTTGGAATAGACGTTTTTTGGGGAGCAAGTGAGTTCCCGAAAGCTCCTGCGAAGGGTTTTTCCTAAAGAACTGCTGCCGATTTCAACTTGTTACTTCGTGTAAAGGCGCCTCTGTGCAAAGACTTCTCTGTGTAAAAGCTTTTGTGTGTAAAAGTAAGATTCTCTGTGTAAAGACTTCTTTGTGTGAAAGCTTCTTTGTGTGAAAGCCCGTCTGTGTAAAGATTTCTCTGTGTGTAAAAGCTTCCGTGTGTAAACACTCTCTGTGTAAAGGCTTCTCTGTGTAAAAGTTTCTGTGTGTAAAGCTCTCTGTGTAAAGACTCCTTTGTGTAACAGCTTTTGTGTGTAAAAGCTCCAAGACGTTTGTGTGAAAAAGCTCCGCAGAGGAAAGACTTCTCTGTGGAAAACCTTCTGTGTGTAAAAAGCTACTCTGTGTAAAGGCTTCTCTGTGTAAAAGCCCCTGCGTGTGTAAAAGCTTGCTGTGTGTAAACGCTTTGGTGTGTAAACGCTCCTCTGTGTAAAGGCTTCTCTGTGTAAAAGCTTCTGTGTGCAAACGCGTCTGTGTGTAAAAAGTCCTCTGTGTAAAGACTTCTTCGTGTAAAAACTTCTGTGAGTAAAAGCTCCTAGACGTTGGTCTGCAAAAGCACCTTAGAGTAAAGACTTCTCTGTGTAAAACCTTCTGTATGTAAAAAGCTCCTTTGTAAAGACTTCTCTGTGTAAAAGCCCCTGTGTGTGTGGGTAAAAGCTTCTGTGCGTCTCCTCCCTCCAGCTTTCTTTCGGGTCACGCTGTCGTCCAGTTTCAATCTGCAACGTTGTTTCTTGTGGAAGAGTGCAAAATAATGCAAAGAACATGTGAAAGCATCGCGTGTTTAAAAATTGAACATAAACAGCGCACAAAGTGCTGTAATTTACAGCATATTGCGCTGTCAGCTGGCAAGAACCCGCGTAAATACCACAGTTTTAGTCCCCCAAAGTGGCTAAAACACTGTTATTTACAGGGTTTCGTTCACGTCACGATCTTCGATTTTTTGGGAAACGCGTAAATACCAGCGTTTTTTGCGTTCATCAAGGCAAAAAATCGGTTCAAAAAGTGCAAAAAAATGCTGTAATTTACAGGGGTTTGGCGCCGTCACGGGCAAAAAACTGTGTAAATACCAGCGTTTCAGCGTCCAAAAGTGGCTAAAACACTGCTATTTACAGTGTTTCGTGCCTTCCACGTTTTCTTGAAATTGCAAAAACAGTGTAAATACTAATTTACAGTGTTTTTTGGCTTGGCTTTCAAAAACACTGGTATTTGCAGTGTTTTGTGCATCTCGGGTCAAAAAAGTATTGGTATTTACAGCATTTTCTGCGTTTTTGCATTGCTCCCGCAAAAGACGTTAAAACGCAAAAATGCTGTAATTTACAGCATTGTGCCCATTTCGAAAAGCTGAAAATCGTCCGAAAAATGTGTCAAAACGACACTTTTTTTCGATTTTAGGTACCCTCAAAACGGGGGGGGGTGGCCTTTTGCTCTTGGAGACGCTTATGAGCGACCCGGATCCCGGCCAAAAAGCTTTCCCCCACCCTCCTGAAGGATTTTTGGTGTTTTTCGGGGCCCGGCGTCGGAGGGTCGGCGGCTTGGGGCGCGCCTCACCTTAGAGCTCTAGTCGCTCTGGGACGCTCGTAGGGCAAGCCACTCGTGGGGAGCCGGCGGAGCCGAATTTTTGGGCTGACGCCCCTCGTCGGCTCCGCCGGACCACTCGGCCCTCCATTTCATCGCAGTGTGGGCGTGAAAGTTACTGAATGAGGACCTGCTTCAGAAATATATTCCTTAGGTTTTTTGGAACATATTTGTTGGAATAGACGTTTTTTGGGGAGCAAGTGAGTTCCCGAAAGCTCCTGCGAAGGGTTTTTCCTAAAGAACTGCTGCCGATTTCAACTTGTTACTTCGTGTAAAGGCGCCTCTGTGCAAAGACTTCTCTGTGTAAAAGCTTTTGTGTGTAAAAGTAAGATTCTCTGTGTAAAGACTTCTTTGTGTGAAAGCTTCTTTGTGTGAAAGCCCGTCTGTGTAAAGATTTCTCTGTGTGTAAAAGCTTCCGTGTGTAAACACTCTCTGTGTAAAGGCTTCTCTGTGTAAAAGTTTCTGTGTGTAAACGCGTCTGTGTGTTAAAGCTCTCTGTGTAAAGACTCCTTTGTGTAACAGCTTTTGTGTGTAAAAGCTCCAAGACGTTTGTGTGAAAAAGCTCCGCAGAGGAAAGACTTCTCTGTGGAAAACCTTCTGTGTGTAAAAAGCTACTCTGTGTAAAGGCTTCTCTGTGTAAAAGCCCCTGCGTGTGTAAAAGCTTGCTGTGTGTAAACGCTTTGGTGTGTAAACGCTCCTCTGTGTAAAGGCTTCTCTGTGTAAAAGCTTCTGTGTGCAAACGCGTCTGTGTGTAAAAAGTCCTCTGTGTAAAGACTTCTTCGTGTAAAAACTTCTGTGAGTAAAAGCTCCTAGACGTTGGTCTGCAAAAGCACCTTAGAGTAAAGACTTCTCTGTGTAAAACCTTCTGTATGTAAAAAGCTCCTTTGTAAAGACTTCTCTGTGTAAAAGCCCCTGTGTGGGTAAAAGCTTCTGTGCGTCTCCTCCCTCCAGCTTTCTTTCGGGTCACGCTGTCGTCCAGTTTCAATCTGCAACGTTGTTTCTTGTGGAAGAGTGCAAAATAATGCAAAGAACATGTGAAAGCATCGCGTGTTTAAAATTGAACATAAACAGCGCACAAAGTGCTGTAATTTACAGCATATTGCGCTGTCAGCTGGCAAGAACCCGCGTAAATACCACAGTTTTAGTCCCCCAAAGTGGCTAAAACACTGTTATTTACAGGGTTTCGTTCACGTCACGATCTTCGATTTTTTGGGAAACGCGTAAATACCAGCGTTTTTTGCGTTCATCAAGGCAAAAAATCGGTTCAAAAAGTGCAAAAAATGCTGTAATTTACAGGGGTTTGGCGCCGTCACGGGCAAAAAACTGTGTAAATACCAGCGTTTCAGCGTCCAAAAGTGGCTAAAACACTGCTATTTACAGTGTTTCGTGCCTTCCACGTTTTCTTGAAATTGCAAAAACAGTGTAAATACCAGCATTTTTTGCGATAAACTTGCCAAAAATGCTGTAATTTACAGTGTTTTTTGGCTTGGCTTTCAAAAACACTGGTATTTGCAGTGTTTTGTGCATCTCGGGTCAAAAAAGTATTGGTATTTACAGCATTTTCTGCGTTTTTGCATTGCTCCCGCAAAAGATGTTAAAACGCAAAAATGCTGTAATTTACAGCATTGTGCCCATTTCGAAAAGCTGAAAATCGTCCGAAAAATGTGTCAAAACGACACTTTTTTTCGATTTTAGGTACCCTCAAAACGGGGGGGGGCGGGATTTTGCTCTTGGAGACGCTTATGAGCGACCCGGATTCCGGCCAAAAAGCTTTCCCCCACCCTCCTGAAGGATTTTTGGTGTTTTTCGGGGCCCGGCGTCGGAGGGTCGGCGGCTTGGGGCGCGCCTCACCTTAGAGCTCTAGTCGCTCTGGGACGCTCGTAGGGCAAGCCACTCGTGGGGAGCCGGCGGAGCCGAATTTAAGGGCTGACGCCCCTCGTCGGCTCCGCCGGATTTCTCGACCCTCCATTTCATCGCAGTGTGGGCTTGAAAGCTTTTGGATGGGGACCTGCTTCAGAAATATATTCCTTATGTTTTTTTGAAAAAAGGTCATGGCATAGGAACTTTGTTGGAAATAGACGGCTTTTTTGGGGAGCAAGTGAGTTCCCGAAAGCTCCTGCCAAGGGTTTTTCCCGAAGAACTGCTGCCAATTTCAACTTGTTACTTCGTGTAAAGGTGCCTCTGTGCAAAGACTTCTCTGTGTAAAAGCTTTTGTGTGTAAACGTTTCTGTGTGTAAAAACCACTTTGTGTAAAGACTTCTTTGTGTAAAAGCTTCTGTGTGTGAAAGCTTCTCTGTGTGAAGCGTCTGTGTAAAGATTTCACTGTGTGTAAAAGCTTCCGTGTGTAACAACTCTCTGTGTAAAGTGTAAAGGCTTCTCTGCGTAAAAGCTTCTGCGTGTAAACGCGTCTGTGTGTGAAAGCTATATATCTCTGTAAAGACTTCTTTGTGTAACAGCTTCTGTGTGTAAAGGCTCCTAGACGTTTGTGTGCAAAAGCTCCTTAGAGTAAAGACTTCTCTGTGTAAAGCCTTCTGTGTGTAAAAAGCTCCTTTGTGTAAGGACTTCTCTGTGTAAAAGCCCCTGTGTGTGTAAAAGCGTGCTGTGTGCAAGTGCTTTTGTGTGTAAAAGCCCCTCTGTGTAAAGGCTTCTCTGTGTAAAAGCTTCTGTGTGCAAACGCGTCTGTGTGTAAAAACTCTCTCTGTCAGGCCTTCTTCGTGTAAAAAGTTCTGTGTGAAAAAGCTCCTAGACGTTTGTGTGCAAAAGCTCCTTGGAGTAAAGACTTCTCTGTGTAAAACCTTCTGTGTGTAAAAAGCTCCTTTGTGTAAGGACTTCTCAGTGTAAAAGCCCCTGTGTGTGTGTAAAAGCTTGCTGTGTGTAAATGCTTTTGTGTGTAAAAGCCCCTCTGTGTGAAGGCTTCTCTGTGTAAAAGCTTCTGTGTGCAAACGTGTCTGTGTGTAAAAAGCCCTCTGTGTAAAGACTTCTTTGTGTAACAGCTTCTGTGTGTAAAGGCTCCTAGACGTTTGTGTGCAAAAGCTCCTTAAAGTAAAGACTTCTCTGTGTAAAGCCTTCTGTGTGTAAAAAGCTCCTTTGTGTAAGGACTTCTCTGTGTAAAAGCCCCTGTGTGTGTGTAAAAGCTTGCTGTGTGCAAATGCTTTTGTGTGTAAAAGCTCCTCTGTGTAAAGGCTTCTCTGTGTAAAAGCTTCTGTGAGCAAACGCGTCTGTGTGTAAAAACTCTCTCTGTCAGGCCTTCTTCGTGTAAAAAGTTCTGTGTGAAAAAGCTCCTAGACGTTTGTGTGCAAAAGCTCCTTGGAGTAAAGACTTCTCTGTGTAAAACCTTCTGTGTGCAATAAGCTCCTTTGTGTGAGGACTTCTCTGTGTAAAAGCCCCTGTGTGTGTAAAAGCTTGCTGTGTGTAAATGCTTTTGTGTGTAAAAGCTCCTCTGGGTGAAGGCTTCTCTGTGTAAAAGCTTCTGTGTGTAAACGCGTCTGTGTGTGAAAGCTATATATCTGTGAAGAGACTTCTTTGTGTAACAGCTTCTGTGTGTAAAGGCTCCTAGATGTTTGTGTGCAAAAGCTCCTTAGAGTAAAGACTTCTCTGTGTAAAACCTTCTGTATGTAAAAAGCTCCTTTGTGTAAAGACTTCTCTGTGTAAAAGCTGTAAAAGCACCTGTATGTGTAAAAGCTTCTGTGCGACTCCTCCATCCAGCTTTCTTTCGGGTCACGCTGTCGTCCAGTTTCAATCTGCAACATTGTTTCTTGTGGAAGAATGCAAAGAACAGGTGAAAGCATCGCAGGTTAAAAAATTGAACATAAACAGGGCACAGAGTGCTGTAATTTACAACATTTTGCGCTGTCAGATGGCAAGAACCCGCGTAAATACCGCAGTTTTAGTCCCCAAAAGTGGCTAAAACACGGTTATTTACAGGGTTTCGTTCACGTCACGATCTTCGATTTTTTGAAAAACGCGTAAATACCAGCGTTTTTTGCGTTCATCAACGCAAAAAATCGGTTCAAAAAGGGAAGAAAATGCTGTAATTTACAGGGGTTTGGTGCCGTCACGGGCAAAAACATGCGTAAATACCAGCGTTTCGGCGTCCAAAAGTGGCCAAAACACCGCTATTTACAGTGTTTCGTGCCTTCCACGTTTTCTTGAAATTGCAAAAACCATTGTAAATACCAGCAGTTTTTGCGATCAACCCGCCAAAAATGCTGTAATTTACAGTGTTTTTTTGCTTGGCTTTCAAAAACACTGGTATTTGCAGTGTTTTGTGCATCTTGGGTCCAAAAAGTATTGGTATTTACAGCATTTTCTGCGTTTTTGCATGGCTCCCGCAAAAGACGTTAAAACACAAAAATGCTGTAATTTACAGCATTTTGACCATGTCGAAAAGCTGAAAATCGTCCGAAAAATGTGTCAAAACGGCACTTTTTTCCGATTTTAGGTACCCTCAAAATCGGGGGGGGGGGGCCTTTTGCTCTTGGAGACGCTTATGAGCGACCCGGATTCCGGCCAAAAAGCTCTCCCCCACCCTCCTGAAGGATTTTTGGTGGTTTTCGGGGCCCGGCGTCGGAGGGTCGGCGGCTTGGGGCGGCCTTACCTTAGAGCTCTAGTCGCTCTGGGATGCTCGTGGGGCAAGCCACTCGTGGGGAGCCGGCGGAGCCGAATTTAAGGACTGCCGCCCCTGCCGCCGAGCCCGGGTATCCAGATTGTTCACCGCCAAAAGGGAACGTGAGCTGGATTTAGATTGCGTGCGACAGGTTAGTGTTATCTTAACTTGATTCTGCGACAGTTATAATCGAAATTAGTACGGGAGGAAGATTTCGTTCAGATGCTTGGTTTATGTGGCTAGCTCATAAGCTAATACCAGGAAGATGATCTGTTGGATTACGACTGAATGCCTTTAAGTTGGAATCTTGCCTGCTAAGCAGCGTTGTCCAACCAATAAGCTTGGGCTCGGTCTGGCGCGGCCGCTAAAGGTGTAGAAGCGCATAGCAATGGAGGTGATAGATGTTTTGGAGAGGACTTAATCCAGGTATTGTGAGTTGTGAGAGTGTCTTTGTGGGACGATCCATTGAGATTCATCGTGTGTTTTTCGGTTTGTTGCTTAGCATATTCCTCATCATGGTGAAGCAATGGCGCATGGCACTTGAAAGAAGCAAGCCTAACGGTGTTCGTTATGTTCCTGCACTGTGTCCAATACCGCTTTTGCTGCTGCTGGTGGTGGTGGTAGTGATGGTGGTGTCCCTTCTGAAACCCTACTAGAAATCCAATTTTGTCCAATTTTGATCTCCAATTTTGACTGCTGCTGCTGCCTCTAATAAAGCCAGAAACCAGCAGCCAGACACCTTTTTCGAAACACAGCCGAAACAGCAAAACACCACCTAATTTCGTGCCGAAAATGACGCAAAATCAGTCGCAATAACCGGTTCCCCGGAGGCCGAAACGTCCCTTCTGAAACCCTACTAGAAAGCCAATTTTGCCCAATTTTGATCTCCAATTTTGATCTCCAATTTTGATTGCTGCTGCTGCCTCTAATAAAGCTAGAAACCAGCAGCCAGACACCTTTTTCGAAACACAGCCGAAACAGCAAAACACCACCTAATTTCGTGCCGAAAATGACGCAAAATCAGTCGCAATAATAGGTTCCCCGGAGGCCGAAACGTCCCTTCTGAAACCCTACTAGAAAGCCAATTTTGTCCAATTTTGATCTCCAATTTTGACTGCTGCTGCCGCCTCTAATAAAGCTAGAAACCAGCAGCCAGACACCTTTTTCGAAACACAGCCGAAACAGCAAAACACCACCTAATTTCGTGCCGAAAATGACACAAAATCAGTCGCAATAACAGGTTCCCCGGAGGCCGAAACGTCCCTTCTGAAATCCTACTAGAAAGCCAATTTTGTCCAATTTTGATCTCCAATTTTGACTGCTGCTGCTGCCTCTAATAAAGCCAGAAACCAGCAGCCAGACACTTTTTTCGAAACGCAGCCGAAACAGCAAAACACCACCTAATTTCGTGCCGAAAATGACGCAAAATCAGTCGCAATAACCGGTTCCCCGGAGGCCGAAACGTCCCTTCTGAAATCCCACTAGAAAGCCAATTTTGATCTCCAATTTTGACTGCTGCTGGTGCCTCTAATAAAGCTAGAAACCAGCAGCCAGACACCTTTTTCGAAACACAGCCGAAACAGCAAAACACCACCTAATTTCGTGCCGAAAATGACGCAAAATCAGTCGCAATAACCGGTTCCCCGGAGGCCGAAACGTCCCTTCTGAAATCCTACTAGAAATCTCACTAGATCTCCTCCTCCTCCTCCTGCTGCTTGCTGCTGTTGCTGTTCAGCTACTTTGGAAAGCTTCCCAAGAACCGTTGTTGTATTTCTTGTTGTCCCCAACCTCTCTGCCCTGACGCGCTCCCCCTTGCCGTCGGCCGGGGTCGGCGGATTTGACTTCTGCTGGTCTGCCATGCTGCTGCTGCTGGTGGCTGCTCAGCAGCGGTAGTAGTAGGAGTAGTAGTAGGAGTAGTAGTAGTAGTAGTAGTAGTGGTGGTGGTGGTGGTGGTGGTGGCGGTAGTAGTAGTAGTAGTAGTAGTAGTGGTAGTGGTAGTGGTGGTAGTGGTGGTAGTGGTGGTAGGTTGTAGTAGTGGTAGTAGTGGTAGTAGTGGTAGTAGTGGTAGTAGTGGTAGTAGTTGTAGTAGTGGTAGTAGTGGTAGTAGTGGTAGTAGTGGTAGTAGTGGTAGTAGTGGTAGTAGTGGTAGTAGTGGTAGTAGTGGTAGTAGTGGTAGTAGTAGTAGTAGTAGTAGCAGTAGTAGTAGTAGCTGGCGGTGGCAAATTCTTGTCTTATTCCCTGGCGCGCTCCCCCTTGCGCAGCCGGGGTCGGCGGATTTCAGCTTGTGACGCATGTTTGCCACATCTTGCAGCCAACCAGCCCGCCAATCACAAAAGGCATGGCTTCGTAACACATCCGCAACGGCAAAGCACGAGCTAATTTGACTTCTGCTGTTCTGCTATGCTGCTGCTGCTGCTCCTGCTGCTGCTGCTCCTGCTGCTGCTGCTGCTGCCGCTGCTGCTGCTGCTGCCACTCGAAACAACCAAACACTACCCAACAGCCTGCTGTGTCAGACGGGAAAACACCATGATGCTGCTGTTGCTGCTGCTGGCTACCTGCTGCCTGGCTACCTGCTGCCTGCTTACTGGCTGCCTGCTTACTGGCTGCTGTCTACCTACTGCCTGCTTACTGGCTGCCTGCTTACTGGCTGCTGGCTACTGGCTGCTGCTAGCTGCGTCGTAGTAGTAGTAGTAGTAGCAGTAATAGTAGTAGTAGTAGTAGTAGTAGTAGAACACCGACCGCTGTACTGCCGTGGCACGAAGTGGCTTTTTTTTGCGTTTTGAACGTATTTGAAAGGTTAGGGTCGGACCCGCCAGCCTGAAACACCATGGCAGTGAAGGACGAACAAGCCGCCAAATCGCACCAAAAAACTCCCTAACGTCCCTTCTGAAATCCTAGAGAACTAGCTCTTCAACTAGCTCTTCAACTTACAGCTTCTGAGCCGCCAAAACGCCGGACCCGCCAGCCTGAAACACCATGGCAGTGAAGGACGAAGAAGCCACCAAATTGCACCAAAAAACTCCCTAACGACCCGCCAAAACGCCGGACCCGGCAACCTGAAACACCATGGCAGTGGGGGACGAAGAAGCCACCAAATCGCACCAAAGAACTCCCTAACGTCCCTTCTGAAATCCTAGAGAACTAGCTCTTCAACTAGCGCTTCAACGTACAGCTTCTGAGCCGCCAAAACGCCGGACCCGCCAGCCTGAAACACCATGGCACTGAAGGACAAAGAAGCCGCCAAATCGCACCAAAAAACTCCCTAACGTCCCTTCTGAAATCCTAGAGAACTAGCTCTTCAACTAGCTCTTCAACTTACAGCTTCTGACCCGGCAAAACGCCGAACCCGCCAGCCTGAAACACCACGGCAACCCAAGGAGCCCCACGTACTTCGAGGAGACTCCGGGAAGGAGCCCCCACCGGTGAAACAAAAACCCCGGAGTCAAGGAATCGAGGTACGTGACCGGTGGGAGGGGGACCCAAGAGAGTCCCCCGGCAAAGGGTCATGGTTTGTTGTTGTTGGTTGTTGTTTCTTGTTGTTTGTTGTTGTTTGGTGTTGTTTGTTATTGTTGTTTGTTGTTGTTTGGGTTTATGTTTGTCTTTGTGGTTGTTGTTGTTCTTGTTCTTGTTGTTCTTGTTATTGTGAAACAAAAACCCCGGAGTCAAGGAATCGAGGTACGTGACCGGTGGGAGGGGGACCCAAGAGAGTCCCCTGGCAAAGGGTCATGGTTTGTTGTTGTTGGTTGTTGTTTCTTGTTGTTTGTTGTTGTTTGGTGTTGTTTGTTATTGTTGTTTGTTGTTGTTTGGGTTTATGTTTGTCTTTGTGGTTGTTGTTGTTGTTGTTCTTGTTCTTGTTGTTCTTGTTGTTGTTCTTGGTCTTGTTCTTGTTGTTGTTGTTGTTGTTGTTGTTGTTGTTGTTGTTGTTGTTGTTGTTGTTGTTGTTGTTGTTGTTGTTGTTGTTGTTGTTGTTGTTGTATGTTGTATGTTGTATGTTGTATGTTGTATGTTGTTGTTGTTGCTGTTGTTGTTGTTCTTGTTCTTGTTCTTGTTCTTGTTGTTCTTGTTGTTGTTGTTGTTGCTGCTGTTGCTAGTTCTGTTGCTGTTGCTCTTGCTCGCTGCTGCTGCTGCTGCTGCTGCTGCTGCCTCGGAGGCAAACATGCCTGCTGGCTGCTGCAAGTATGCCTGCTGGCTGCTGCAAGTCCTTTTCTTCCATCTTCTTCCCTTACGCGCTCCCCCTTGCGTCGGCCGGGGTCGGCGGATATATATATATATATATCAGTTGTATAGTTACACTGTATATATATAATATACAGTGGGATATGAAACCAACTCATACAATTTCATACAGTCACAACACAAAGTTACGGTTTGCGGATTATTTGACAACCCGCCCGCCAATCTATGGTCATTGGAAGGCGCGGATGGATTATTGTTGGTTTAGCCATGATGCTTAGCCATGTACCACATTATTTTTACCTGGCTGGTTTCAAACATGTTTGTTTGATTTTCAAGCGCATTTTAGATGATGAGCACATTCGTCATGAGGGTTGAAACCTCTGACCAAGTATAGTTGCAGCAAATCATCTGAAATTTTTGGAGGGCACGAGTCTTAAAGTGACTGATTTTTGGGATGCCCTAGTTTTGGGCAAACATTTTATCTAATCTCCTCATTGAATTCTCTTCGTTTCGGGACCATGAATAGATCCATTATGATCCGGTACCAAATCAGGGCTTCGATGAAGCGATGCCAGCAGTTGGATCAAGCAAAGCCAAGGAATCGAGTGGTATCCTGGCTCGGGAGGCTGTTGCTGGCGTGACGGGGCTGTGATGTATACACAGTATATATATATATATATATATACACCTTCCAAGCTGCACAAAGAGTTGTGTATGATGGAGCTTCTAGATGCTGTTAAAAGCACCATACTTGTAGGGAACAATCATGGGATTCAAGTCTTTCCGCCAGGCTGGCAAAACCACAAATGCCACAAGTTCCCGGGAACGCCTGGTTCTGGTGGCTCATCCAGTTTGCCGGTGGTACAAGGCGGAGGCGATTACCTGGACGCACAATGCTATGTGCGCCCACACTCTGGGGCTGCCGTTTCAATCAGCGTACCTGGGTGAAGGGTCAACGGATGTCAACGGTCAGCAGGAACTCTTTGAGCAAATATTATGGATAATATGGATGAAAATCGAACACATGTTTTAGGGATGAAAATCCATAAATCCCCGAAAGCCGCCGTTTGTTCGCAGAGAAAGGAATGGTCATTTCTCCAGCACCATGGACTCAGGGCCCCGCTGTATGCCTGTATGTCCACCTTTTTTGTTACTTATAACAAACCTATAAATGAATAATAATTGACAATGCCATCTGCATTCTTAGACATACATGCATACATACATACATATATATATATATATGTCATGTGTATGTGACCACAAGAACGTCATATATCTATAAAACCACAAATGAATCGTAGCATAATGTCATTATTGGGTGAAGATGTCCTCTATGTGTTGCTCCTCCACCCCTGGATCCCCTGGGGCCCTGGGCTGAGGTGGCTCCTTTTCTGTACTCACTCTCTCTGAGTCTGAGCCTCCTGAGCCTTTCGTTTAACCGGTTGGGGTGAGAGCAAGTTTGTGCTAGCGGCGTTGTTAGCGACCCCATAGGAAGACACATTTTTCTAGTTTTTAAGGGGTTCGGGTCGGGTGGGGTTGGGGGGCGCAATAACGTTTAATAGCATTTGCATTTATAGAAGATGCAATGTGACTTGACGTTGCTTGTAAGGTGCAGGTGATGCCGCGCTACTGAAAGGTGACTTCATCTAATGTAATTTATATATTTATGCTACGGTATGTAATGTTGACTTCTCCTAACATTGATTTGTTTTGCTATGTCAGATCAAGTTGAACTAGCATACATCATTATATGCTGCTTAATCAAATCTTTCACTTGCACACATGCACTCTCAGTGTTGACGCTGACCTGAACTAACATACGTGATGTTACGTTACTTGCTTTTGATCGTGGGGTTGTAGGGCGGTGGTGCGAGGGATGGGGGGGGTGGAGGGGGGGGGGTGCAATCAATGCAATAACGTTCAATAGAGCTTGCATACAAGATGCTGCGCTACTTCACGTGAACTTCAGTTCGAATAAGATGAGATCTACTTCAAACTAACCTCTTGTCACATACGTAATGCTACCCTAAATCAAGCACACTTCATGTAACATAGATGTTGCACGCTACTTGACGTTAACTTAATTCCAATTAAGATGTTATGTCACTTGAAGTTGGCTTCATGTAACATAAATGATGCTACGCTGCGTAGCGTTAATATAATATCAAATATATAACGTGTTATGCTACTTGAAGTTCGCTTCATGTAACATAGATGATGCTGCGCTACTTAACGATGACTTCATTTCAAATAAGATATCTCTTGTGAGAAAGTTGTTTTCTTTAAGAGTCCTGAAAACTGCAATTCCACTGACCCAAAATGAAAAAAGGCTGGCCTTCTTGCAAATACCAACAAATTCGAAGCCTTGAAATTTTGACTTCCACATAAACATGCTCCGAAATCCAGGTTTTGAGCTCTTGCCATTTTGAACAATGTTCAAACTCTTATGGGGCGCTATTGGCGCCGGTACCAAGTTTGTAAGTTTGTATGGGGGTTTCCACCAATGTGGATACCCCAAAATGGTTGATTTATAAGTAAGGGAAAATCCTATTAACATGGGTGAGTTGGGGTACCCCCCATTTCAGGAAACCTCCATATAATATACATCTCTAGGAAGTGCATTATGAACATGTATTCTCACCCAGATCAAGTTACTGAATGCTTATGAGCTGCATGAATATTCACATCCGTATCCATGCATTATCCCCACTGTATTATACATACATACATACATATATATATATATGTATTATAATTATATATACATACATATTAATATATATATATATACATATAGAAATAGACATAAAGTTCTTACATGGGCTCATGGGCTCAATCTCGATTACCCACCTCGCCCCCAAGTAGCCATACCTTTGACTTCGATGGTACAGACGGCATCCCAAAATCGGACCAACTCCATCTACAGCATGTCAAAGTTGATAAATGGAGTTGGGTAGATTCATGTATCAACTTTATATTTATATCCATTGATATCCATTTATTGGACATTTATTTGTTGCGCATATATATATATATATATATATATAACTATATATATATATATATATAAATGCTCTATCATTTACTCTGACATTGGTCGATGATTTGTTTCGATGTTTTAGGGCATGGCCACCCTGGCCTCCACTTAAAGTGCTGGCCGCCAACCCCAAAGGGGTTGGACCATGAAGAAGGAGCGCCATGACATCAGAAATCGGTGGCAGCTTATTGGCTGCCCTTGGGGTTGTTTGACATTGGGATTCCCTCCGAATTTTCCATGGATCGTATGTATATGTAATTATATAATATGTCCATTTACTGCCGGCATATATGTTTTAGATAGCACTATTGGACAAACCCAGATCATAGTGTCGATTTTATGGTTTTATACCAGTAGTACCGCACAAGGCGGTGGCGGAAGTTTCAAAGATAGGACACTATAGGAGAGATGAGTTGTTGTGATGCATGGATGGCAGAGCGAATCCACTGATGGACCGGAAGGTGGTTGGAGTTGTGTGTTTTGGAGTAGTTGCAGTGGTTGCAGTGGTCACGTCACCCACAACTGCTGGATGTGGTGTGGTGTAGTGCAGTTGTAGTTGTAGTGTAGTGTAGTGGCGTTGTAGTGTAATTGGTGTAGTGCAGTTGCAGTTGTAGTTGCGTTGTGTGGTGTAATTATTGTAGTATATACTAAAATGTAGTGGAGTGTAGTGTACAGTTGTGTTGTGTACTTTATTGCCGTATATTGTAGTATACTGTGGTGTAGTCTAGCGTGGCGTAGTGTAAAGTAGTGTAGTTGTAGCTGTAGTAGTAGTGTAGTGTAGTTTATAGTTAATTAGTGTAGTGTAGTGTAGTGTAGTGTAGTGTGATTGGTGTAGTGCAATGTAGCCTAGTCAATTTGCATATGTAGTTGTAGAAGTTGTAGTGCAGTAGGGTGTCGGGTGGTGTGGGGTAGTTTACTGTAGTATAGTTAGTGTAGTGTAGTGTAATTGTAGTTGTTGTGGTAGTTGTAGTTGTATTTGTGATGTAGCGTAGTGTAGCGGAATGTAGTGTAGTGTAGGGTAGTGTAGTGGTAGTTGAAGTTGTAGTTGTAGCTGTAGCTGTGGTAGTAGTAGTAGTAGTCGTCGTCGTCGTAGTAGTAGTAGTAGTTGTTGTTGTTGTTGTGGTGGTTGTCGTTGTCGTTTTTAACGTTATCTTTGTTGTTGTTGTTGTTGTTGTTGTTGTTCTTGTTCTTGTTCTTGTTGTTGTTGTTGTTGTTGTTGTGGTCGTCGTCGTCGTCGTCGTCGTTGTTGTTGTTGTTGTTGCCGTTGTCGTGTCGTGAACGTCCAAAAGTTGTACGAACGCGTTGTGTTTTGTACATCTTGGCTTGGAAACTTGGTTCGCGCCACAATGGAGTGCACTTTTTCGACATCTGAACTTCAAAAAGTGCTCCGAGACCGCAAGTTCAGGTGCTTTTAGCATTTTGCTTTGGAAATGTGCTTCGCGCCACAACGGCGCGCAATTTTTCATCTCTCATCTGACCAAATGGCTCCGCACCCGCTGCTTTAGCGAGCCTACTTTTCGACCATGCGGACCCACAAAACATTCAAAAAACACAGTGCTTCGTGACTTTTCTACCTTTTCGCGCACCTGCATCTTCTTTCTTCTGACTCTTTCTTTTCTCTAATCTTCTTTCTTCTTATCTTCTCTTCTCTGACTCCTCCCACCTCTGCTTTTCCATCTTTCTATATTGTCTGAAGTTTGGCTTCTAAACTTCCTTCGGTTATTGTATATATAAGTATATATATATATATATATATCCCCATGAAATGGTTGGTTGGATTTATTTTTGCCGCGTGTTTCTCTTTTCCAAAGCTCATATCATTTGTATCTATATTATATCTATCTACTTGTGGGTTTCTGGAAATGAGGGATCCCAAAGCCATAGGTTTCAATACTGAAATTGTTGATTTTGGATCATTGCAGGGCACCTTCATCTTAAGTGGTTGGTGGTTTGACATTTTGCTAAAGAATATGTGTGATCCCCAATGGCTACAATAATCTTTCCAGAGGGGCAAAAACCACCAAGCTTAATATTGTTTGATACTGTGTGTTAATTCCCTGTGGTTGACAATGAATCACATCTACTTGAGCCGCAGTTACCCTTACCGATGCCCCCTGTAAATCAATACTGCACCATGACGGTAAAATTGCTCCGCAAATGTGGTTAGCGATCGGGCCTTTCCAAATGGTGATGTCCGTTTTCATATACAACGAGTTTTGACAGCCGCGCATATCCAAGATATGATTTACCCATACATCTCACAAACCTCAGTTAATCATGTTAATGCATGATTTTTCCGTTAGGTTAATCCCCAGTTAATATGTTTTTGTTGTTTTTTTCTCTCTTTCTCTCTCTCCCACACATATATACATATACATATTCATATATTACCCTTGTCTTATTTGTCTCTGTTTCCCTGTCAAAGTGCCCAGGTGCCAACCCCTCCCTGCAGAACTTGCAGGGGTTGAGTGCGTGGAACTTGGCGTGTGGAAGCCGAGGATTGAGTATGGGTTTTAACATGGTGACCAGTTCAGCCATAAAAGACTGTAGCTACCGGAAAACTGATAATCATTGCTACATCAACTTGGATGGTTATAGCGGTGATTTAGTGTTTTGGGCAATTGGGCAAGTCCCGTGTTGCATTATAGATCATTATAGCAGTCGTGGGATTGGAAATGCTCCACGCGGCCAGATGAGCTTATGTCAGTCGCATGTTAGAAAGTCCCGCTTGAATCATTTGGGTGGTAACCCTTAAAAAAGTGCTGAGGGTCCATGAAGATGAAATTTCAGCGAGTACACAATTCGGGGGGTTATTATAAAAGCCTGGGTTGATATAAGCGATTCTGGCAAATGGGAAAGAGGTCAATACGTGATGTGTCGTTTGGCGTTCATCATCATTTTGGACAAAAAACCGTAGCAGTGATTCCCCGATCAAAATGGAGGTTCTCCTGGAAACATTATTTATACACACGGGATTTTTCATTGCCACGTTTGATTATTGGAGGCGATTTTTTTGGAAATGTGCAACATTCAACCAATCATGTCAATGGGTCCGAATTGGCCCAATTCTGGCCGCTCTGGGCCACATGGTGGATCAAATAAAGGAGGTTACCCTGCTGACATCTTTGGTTTTTGGCTCGAAGCATCCTACGCAGTTCTCGAGTTCAAGGGCGACCAGGGCGGTGATGCAAGGGAAGGGCCACCATTAAATGGACGACATGCAACCCAAAATGGCCAAACAATGGCATTTTCAGTAATGTTCAGTTGGCCTAAATCGAGGCATCTTCGTCCATGTATGATATGAACTAAGCCGAGAGGCCGACTGACTCAGTGGCTGAAATCCACACGGAGAGCGCTACGGATCGATGCCCGATATGGTAATACATGGCTGGAAAATCCATGAAAATCCTCTGTTATATATAATTATAGTTTTTCCATTTGGATTGTTGTTTTTTGTGTGATTGTCCATTGCCACGTTTGACTGGGAGAGGGTAACAAATGAATCATACCAGATTCATGTCCACCACATTCCGATGGTTGAATCAGTTGAATTTTGCGATTCCTTTTTTGAGTACAACACTCGCTGATCAATAAAGACGGCAGTTTGGTGGGTTTTCAACCATGTTTTTTTATTCTATTTCAGGCGTCCAATTCCTGGCACCGAATAATGATTTGGTTGTTTTACTTGAGTAGCTCAAGCAGCCAGCAGACGTTCAAAACAGGTCAACCGTCTCAAACAACCCTGCGGCAACAGCTTTGACAGGACCGCACAAAGGCAACCGCCCATCGTTTTCCGATTGCCATGGCCACTCCAGAGTATGTCTCTTGCCATAGAACTTCGTGGCGGGAAGGTGTCCGTGTATTTACATGTATGTCCCATCATTTTCTCTTGTATAGTAACTAGATGTAACAAGATATAACTAGATTAACTAGTATAGTAGATATCAAATGATATTATAAATATATATATATATATAATATCGATATCACCTGAAATTGGGCATGGCTCAAAAAGTATTGCTTCCTCAATGCGAAATTGCTTGGCCAAGATGACCCGCCATGAATCAATGGATATCACGGAAAACAAGACAGAGAGAGAGAAAGAGAGAGAGAGAGAGCGAGAGAAAATGGAATGCATGTTGTTTTTTCTTAAAAAAAACATGATTATTGTTAAACCCAGATACCATTGATTATGTTAATTATTGTTTATCCAATGTCTGACTATTGTTAATTTATTTGGGAGTTGGATGAAAACCTATTCACCATTCAAACCATATTGTTCATCGCATGTTGTTTTCCTTTTTGTGGGACGGGAATGACTATGCCGGGACCAAACCTTGTGCCTGGACCATGAACATTTGGAAAATATGTGCCCCCAAAGTATCTGGGGATAACCAACGCTTTCCTAATTTTTCCTGTAGGTTTTCCCTTCAATCCATTGAGTTTAGCTAATTTCTTTTTTGGCGGCGGAGGGTCTCAATGATACTCAGGACTACCTGTTCAAGCTGCTTTTGATTGGAGACTCAGGCACAAAAAGGATTAAACGCCGTGGAAAGGGATTGGTTGGGCTGGAGTTTTGCGTTTTTCTCCAGGTTTCAAAGTGCATCACCTAAAAGGGTTGTCATTTAGTACTATGCCTAGTTGTTGTCGTGACAGTGTTTGCAGTCACGCAGAATGTTAAGCATGGCAATGGAAAATGTGCAATGTGTGGATTATGCTCACAATATTTCAAAATCAAATTGGATGAAATTGGTGATTTTGCATTGCCATGTTGAATTGCCAGTGGACCCTGCACTCACCCTGACTAAACAAAGTGTATATATATATATACATATGGATATGTGTGTGTATGCACAGATAGCATGCAGGTGTGGCAGGGCACCCGAGGCAGTTCTACACGATGGGTGTGCAGCCAGTTACGAATCAGCAAACCTGGGGAAACATCCAAGTAATCCTTTCCACAGAATATTAAACTCACAGCCTGAAAAACATCTTAAAGCCATTGCTCAGTAGTCAGTGCTAGATCTATTTCTGGATTGGGGGCAAACATATGGAGGTGTTCCAAATATGTGGGTTACATGGGGGGAAAGGGATTAGTGTCAGTGCAGTTTGGGATGATCCTCACGCGATGAGTGAGAGGTAGGGGTAACATGGGGTAACCATCAAGAAACTGTCGACGAATCCATGGAATCCGAAAAACTTATCTAGGAACAGCATTTCAGGGGGTGATATGGGTTCTATTTCAGTCATGATATATTATTTTATATTCATGTTTGTGGGTCAATTTAGCCAAGGAACGAGTCAATCAGTTGGTTGATAGTTAAATCCCATTAAATCATGTTTTTTCTGGGGTAAATCAGTTTGTTGATAGTACAGTCAAATCCCTTTTGTGCTCGGCAAAATCCCCCATGTGGACCGCAGCCGCAGGTGTTGGGAAGTCGTGTTTGCTGCTCCGTTTCGCGGACGACACCTACACTGAATCTTGGTGGCCTGTGAGGCTCGTGAATTCCTGTGGAATGATGGGAGTTGGATTGGGACAACTATCGCAGTCTGTGGCTGAACCTTTCAGGTTGATGAATATATTTTCAAAAAATGTACGGTATGTTTTTTATGATATGAATCATTTTGAACGCATTCAGTGTTGTTTATTTTCACATATTTATATATTATTATTTTATATATCATATATATTATACATATCATTTACATTCACAATATATACATACTTCTCTTACTGCAATTCATCCAGATCCCTGACTTATATAGTGACCTTCATGAAAAAAGGTGTTTAAACCAAGGGGATTGTTACCATTTTGAAGATGCAACCAACATGACGTTTGTGATCCGGTCCAGAAGCCGATGGGCCAACTCGTTCGGGAATGATCTAAGGGCTGTGAGGGTCGGCTATCCAATGAGGGTCGGCTAAAGGGATTGGAATATTTCAAGACCTGGATGTCTCATGATGTTGTGGAAACCAGTTCGTTTTGATGAACTCTATATACCGTGATTTTTCACATACTGTTCATATCGGTTTGATTTACCTTCCCTGCGTTTGAAGATAATCCCAAGTATTCAATTGATCTTCAAAGTCGTCGTGATGCTGATCGCGCCTGCGGACTCTGTTTGAAACTGACATGATGGGTGATGGTCTCAAATACTCTCCAGTAGTTAAACTTACTTAAATACGGACATGTTATGGGTTTTCCTATATTTATCTAGATCAGTTTGCCGGAGACTAGTTGTTTTCCATTGCTATTTTAAGGATACATTTCGGTGACGATCATCAGATCATCAAAACTAACACATGATTTTAATATTTGTTTGACGCTGGATGCCTTTAAAAGAAGGCCATAAGCAGCTATGTGGTTCAGCTCCTGTCTTGGGGAAGATGACTTTTGCTTTCTGAGGAGAGCTACATCAGCACCATCGGTGTGGACTTCAAGATCCGCACGCTGGAGCAGGAGTGATTTTGTTACACAGCCTGGTTTGGAGATCTTCTAGCGGCAGCCAGGGGAAATCACCATAGACCATTAGGGGAAATCATCCCAACTGGCCTTCAATCTGGTTAGATAATGTTAGATAAACACGATGCGTTTTTTCGACATGGTCATTCTCACCCACCATCGTGGTCATCATTATCAACACAATCATCTCATCCCCTCATCCCATATCATCCCCCTTTCTCAGTCGAATATCCTCCCTTGGAGGGATCCGAAATGAAGACCGACCCCATCGAGTTCATCAAAATTTAGGGAAGGAATTCATGTGGTAAACTTCCAAGTAGCCATCCGTTCCTTTAGGGATCTTTAGGGGGTCAAATCATCCCTCAGGTGTAAACAGGTATCAGATACACCCATGTAGACCCCACATTAAACCCAAATTGGATGACAGACACGGCCTCCGGGTACCACAGCCATCAATCGGAGGGTCACAGCCAGGAGTCCAAGACCATCAAGCTGCAGCAGCTGGGCAAAGTCACCACATGTTCCGAGTTTTCAGCATCACTGGGGTGGTTGAAACATGTTAACACAAAGCATGGATTGTACCGGTTGAATATCTGGAATACCAGCAGCCTGCTGTTTTTTTCGATGAAATTTCCTTCAGGAACCTAGGCTGAAGTAAAAGAGAAGGTTGCTAAATAAACATTTCTGTTGTCTCAGCCCAAAAAAACACATCCGTTTCACCTGTTTCGCTGGATTTCTGCTGGGTCAGTTTCCATTCTTACACGCTTCACACTTTTCTGTTGATCTTTATACAAATTTACACGCTTTAACGCATGGATGGGCAGACCTGTAGCATCCTGTAGCATACCAAAGTCTAAACTAAACTGCATTGAAAACAACCACAAAAGATACGCTGTTTGGTCAGAAATTTACATGATTTGGGACTTTAAGCTGTTTCGTTTGTTTTTTTTGCCAGAATCATTGAAAATCCAAACACCTCTGACGACCAGAACTCCACTCTACCCACCAGCCCTACAAATCAATGACTGGCTCAAGTTGCCCTTCAGAAACGTAAGGACCCTCAAGTGTTCCAACTTTGTGCTGTCAATGTGCTTCATCCACTCAGCAGTGTCAGGTGAGGCACTGTCTGTGGTGGATGACTATGAAGGGAAGTCTGCACGAGAGATAAAAGACAGGTTAGCAATCCGCCTTGGCTTCTCCAGATTTCGGCAGAGGTTGTGGTCTGCAGATTGGTCTCACGAAATTCAGGATGACGAGGTTTTTACCTCGGAACAAACGATGGTTCAATTGGTGGTCTTAGAACACTTGCCCCAGGATTCTGAAGCAAATCAGATGATGATCAGCATGGCCGGGGTAAACAACTCGATCGAGCTTGAGGAGTTGCTTCACCGATGATGGAAATTCACTTGGCCTATCGTTGCTGCACTATGCAGCCTTTTTGGGCCATGTCGACATCGTTGACTTGCTTCTTGAGGCTGAGGCTGATATCAACAAAGCCACAAAAGCACTTGGAGCTACGCCGTTGTACCTTGCGGCCCAGGAAGGTCAGGCCGAAGTTGTGCGCTTGCTGCTCGAGGCTGGGGCTGACATCAAAGTAGCCCTAGCAGAAAATGCTGAAGCAACACCGTTGTGCATTGCAGCTCAGAAGGGCCATGCCGAAGTGGCGCGATTGCTGAGTGAGGCTGGAGTTGACATCGACAAAGCCCAAGCTGAAGGAAGCTAGTGCTTTACTTTACTCAGTGATGCCAGAACTGACACGATATCACATATATGTAATTGTTGCGTTTGGAGGTCAAGATGCTTGCTCTTTTTCTGGTCATATTCTCTCCGTTCTCCAATCATCGAGTGGCAGGTGCCCCTGCCGTGCCATTTAATGGGTGCCATTTGCCTATAAACATCTCCATGTCTTCCCTCCTGGGTGCTCCGGGGTCGACCGTTGACAAAGTTTTGCAGGAGAAGGTAGAGGGGCGATGATGGGGTGTCGGCGTGTTTTTGGAAATGAGTGCGAGATCCTTAACGAAAACCCAACCATGAAGGGTCGGCTGGCTAGTAGTAGCAGACGGGGGATACAACTATCATCAGACTTAGAATCGAAATCGGTCCAAATGACAGATGGCTTTCACGGCCGCAGTTTCTCAATGGCCGATCCTGTCATGGATGCCTGTCACCCTGGGGAAATCAAAATTCATCGCAAGAAAAACCAAGTTTGTGTTTGTGAGCTGATGTTTAGAAAACTTCCCATATGTATGTACATAATTAGCTATCAACCCTTCACTGTATCAAGCAGTATCACTGATGTTATGGGAATTATGTGGTATGACTATGAATCATTTTTGTTATAACTACAGCAATTTTTCTCGTTCTGTTCAGTGGAGAGGCATCAAAAACATCACAATTTGGGGTGCCCCAACATGATAAATAATTATTCTGGTAAATCCGCACTATATACCATTATACCCCCATTATACCATCATTCTTGGTCAAATCATATGAGCAATTATCCTAATTACCATACTTCCAGTATACCCCCATTATTCTCCCAGCTATACCTCTGGTTATTTAACATAGCCATGGAAAATGGCCCATTGAAATAGATGATTTTCCCAGCTATAAACCTCCATTTCTAAGGGATTTTCCATGGCTATGTTAGTCATAACCAGAGGGTATAGCTCCATTAAACCACGATTTTCCCCATAACCAGCCCAAGTTTCACGCGGACGCCTGAGGATTTGGGACACAGCCGGGCAGGAGCGCTTTCGAACCATCACCAGCAGCCAGCGGCCCAGAAGGGGTATTAAAAATAGAAATCATGGTGTTATGTATGACTAACTATGGCTAATGGTGGTCTCATTATGGTTAGTCAATGGTTGATAAATTAAATTAATACCCTCTGGTAAACATACAAAAAAAACTATGGAAATCACAATTTCTATGGGTAAATCAGCTATAATAGCAATTTTCAATAGCTTTTTGTATGTTTACCAGAGGGTAATATTGAACGGACCTTAATACTCAACCAGGAATTTGTGATTGTTTTTTATGTTTGAGGAAAGGGGTTTGCATAACCCGTAGCAAAAGAATGCTGGGGATTGTTTAGTGCTGATTGCAAACAAACTCTTATCCGTCGCTCCCATCCCACTAAATATCCAACACAGAATAGGAAGGATCCCACCAAACACACACACACACACTGTGGCACGCATTTTTTGATTTAAAGTCCCATTTCCTTTATAATATATATATAATATTAATATAAATATGTTTTATTAAACATCCAATTTCTATGGTCTCAAGTATGTGTGTTTCTTGGGGGTGTTGGCCCATATTATGGGTGTGGGATTGGATCCTTCATGCCGTGTGCCGAGGCTACTACCGCGGCGCTCATGGCATCATTGTTGTCTATGATGCCGCCCGGCAGATGGCCAGAAGTCACCACTGGGAATGACCGATGAACAACACGTGACAAAAGAAATGGCGTTTCCAACAGAACCTTGTTGCCATGCATAAATACATATACAAATACAAATGCATACGGAATGGAATAAATTGGCAACACACACACATATCCCACTACTTCCAAGAACAAAGTTAAACGTTGTCGTCCAAATAAAGCCATGACTTTACTTAAAGACACTCATTGACTGCTGATATATATATATATATAGTCAAAAAAGGGTGACCTTTCCCCTGAGCCTATTCGAATCCGTAAATCAATCCTCAAAATTCTGAATAAAAATATGTGGTTTCCATGCTCAAGTTTTTGATTGGTTTTCACGGGTTTTTCACTGTCTTTTCACGGGTTTTTCACGGTGGTTTCACGCACTTTTCACGCTCTGGGTTTGGAGTGGGATTTGTTTGAAACTCTGGAGTCCGGTATATATTTATACTAGCACTCATTGGGTCTGATAATGCCCAGTAAACACATGTCGCTTCCAAAGACCAAGTCTTTGTCGTTGTGAAAGCCCCAGTTAAACTTTGTCGAAGACTGAGTGGGTATATATATATATATATTACGTATAAGATAGTGCAAATGATGTTTGAGAGAGGTATTTGTACATGTTAGTTCATTTAAGATAGCTACCCCGCTCTTGATTTGTCCGTAGTTGAACAGACGAAAACATCCGTGGCCACAAGATCCTGGCACTGGCGAGTGGTAGGCGGTGACCAGGCTTGGGCTATGTTTAGCCAGACGCGGAAGAATATGGCTACAGTGTTTGAAATGATGGATATCTAGAAAAACAAATATATATATATATTTATTTATTTATTTAATGATATTTCTACTGTAGGTCATATGCTTGAACATGGGGAAATCTAGGTAATTAGTATGCTGGAACAATATGGGAAAAACAATGTGTCAGGAAAAACAATATGTCAGGAATGTCCAGTATATTGGTTTCCTCATTTTGTTTTTTTCGTTTCCAAGTCGCAGGATTTTCAGCCTTTGCTGATGTTGCCTGTGAGGTGACTGATAAGGAGTCCTTCAACAACGTGAAGCATTGGGTCCAGGAGGGGAGATCTGACCAAAATTTGGATCTGGAGGATTTTTGATGGTGATTCAATGGTGATTTAACGGTATCTAATAGGATTTAAAGGGATTCAACATGATTTTAATGGCGTTTCACTGGGTTTGATAGGGATTCAATGGTAGTTTATATATACATATATACATATATATGGGATGTAGTAGGGTACAATCAACCAAATCTAAGCAACAATATGACTTGATCTATGCACCCTCCAGTGCACGGAAAAATAGCAAGTTCTAGATGAATTACATATTAAACATGGTGATTTTCCATGGCCATGATAAATTACCAGATGATATCATATGCAGATTCAATGAGATGTAAGATGATAGAACTAACCAATGCTAAGATTTGGGTTTGATCCACAAACTCCTTGAAAAACAGATGCCATTAGCCATAGTCACGGGGGCTTGCAGTATCCCAGACCCAGCAGACCTAGCTTCTCCGCTCCTTTGAACTTGGGCCCAATAGTATGATTTGTATATCCAAACCTTAGTAACCTTTTATTGAAGAG
Organism: Cladocopium goreaui; assembly: GCA_947184155.2. Lineage (NCBI taxonomy): Eukaryota > Dinophyceae > Suessiales > Symbiodiniaceae > Cladocopium > Cladocopium goreaui. Next base: position 217,580 of record CAMXCT020000016.1, read on the forward strand.
TCATGAAGCATCCTTGATATGAAATCTTACTTGTGATCATGCATTGTATGACAGTTGTTTAAATAATTTAACTTAAAACAACATCATAAATTGTTTACTTTGTTTTTGCCACGGAACCCATTTTTTTGGCCATTGACCACCTGGGGAATCACAGGGAAATTGATCAGCCAACAGGAGATTGACAAGTACGCAGCTGATGGCGTGAACAAACTCTTGGTGGGTCACTTCTGCCGCACTGCGGGGACAAAAAACACATGGGACGGAGATTGAAAGACACACTGAGAGAGAGAGGGCAGTGAGGGAGGTTGACAGGTTGACAGGTGGATAGGTGGAGCAGTTTGGTGATGACCATCTCCCACATTTTTCAGCATTTTCCTGAGGCAACAAGTGCGACCTGTCTTCGAAGAAGGTAGTGTCATATGATGAGGCCAAGGACTGCTACGCAACTAATGGCTGACTTGGAGCCACGGTTGTCTTTTCGGGATTCAACCTGGGGCAGCCACAAGCAACAACCACTTCTAGAAAGGGTTTTAGTCACCAGCTGTCATTGGGAGGGTTGCTTTAATTTAATCAATAATATACATGTACATATATATATATATATACTTGTATACATATATAGTCACACACACATATATATATATATATATATACATATACATGTGTTTATATATTTATTGCATTGACATAAGCTTATCATTGTTTACGGCTAGCATAGGTACCATTTTGATTGTTTCCACAACAATATCAATAAGACATGCACTTTGTTAGAGGGAACTTGCAGGAAAGCCTCATAATTGAGGGGAAAACAATGGTTTCCTATGGATGTTTTGGGAGTTGGAAGGCTAGATTTCCTCTAAACAACTTCAATTAGTTGTGGAAAGATTGAACAGGTTTATATACCTCTAGGGAAAGTGTAAAGTGTCCCCCATGAGCTTTCCCTCCAAGAAGCCTGAACTGTTCATAGGCACCATATCGCCAGTGCTTCCCTGGTGTGCTTTCCTTTCCTGGTGGTATCACTTAGCAGCAGAAATGGGTGGTATAATCCCACTAATAAATTAAAGGTTTATGCTACCATGGCACTGGGTCTTCCACATTCATATTTTCATATCATACTATATGGAAGAACCCCCAATGTATTCCCATTTTACAATCATTGTATTGCATTGTATCATCTAGCATACTGAATCAATGGGGATGTTAGAATATATTAGAGCATAGATATCATTATATAGATAATCTAGTACATCACCATGTTTCATGGGTAAATCGACTATTTATATGGCATTTTTCATTAGCAAACTGTTAGTTTACCAGAGGGTATTCATTTAATTTATCAACCATTTAACCATGATTAATTATAATTAGACCACCATTAACAATACTTAGTCATACATAACTATGGAAAATCACTATTTTTCATAGGTAAATCAACTATAAATCACCATTTTCAATAGCTTTTTGTATGTTTACCAGGCCGGGTATCTAAAAAAGACACAACATGGACGATGCCGCAGGAGTTGGCGGACTCCTTTGGCATCCAGTTCATGGAGACCAGCGCCAAGAACGCCCACAACGTGGAGCAGGAGCCAATCGGGAAATCCATGGGAAATCTGAGTGTAGTTGTGTAAATAAAAAGCGAAATAATTAAAGCTCATATATATATATATATATATGTATGTGTGACTAGAGCTATAATAAATATGTATATAAATAAATATATATATTTATATATTTTACATATGACTAGAGCTACGATAAATTTGTATTTTTTTCATATGACTAGAGCTTTAATAGATTTGTATATATATATATATATATGGCTAGAGCTACAATATGTATATATATATATATTATTATTATATGTACATAATATGTGTGTGTGGCTAGAGCTTATGTGTGACTAGAGCTATAAAACATATGTATATATATATGTGACTAAAGCAAAACTTTCTCTCTATATATATATATATATGTACATACGTGGCTAGAGCTATAATTAAAATAAATATGTATATGTATATGTTTATGTATGTATGTGACTAGAACTAGAACATATATGTATATTAAGAATTATATATATATATATACATGTATGCATGTGTTTTCTTGTGCATGATTTATGCTGTATATGGTATATGTATGCAGTTATATATATATATATATACACATTATATCACCATCAAACATTTGATTCGTATTGGTGCGTATTGAGTCCTATTGTCATATCATTTCCAACTAAGTCACTAGAATCTCTTACATCGATCCGTCCCAGTTTGTCAACCATGGAAGTGTCAGTTTAGCATCTCCCAAAGGGAGATATGCCCTTTGTTTATCTTACATAGCCATGGAAAACGGCCGATTTACAGATGATAAACATGATGATTAATCACCTATTAAAAAGAAACGAAATTTTCCAGCTACGTTGAACAACCAGAGGGTGACCAATATTTAGACATTTGGGGATTGTAAACTACTTGGTGGTTGGGAGGGGGCGGTTCGGAATGGGTATCCAAGTTCCCAGCCACGGGGGAGCTGAGCACCTATCGGGATGTTGTACTTTGAGCAATATTTGCAGCGAAAAATGAGGCCTGTAATAGGCCTGTACAGCAGTATGCCCACTGAAGACCAGCTCTATAGTTCTATCATAATTCTAGGGTCAACCTTAGTTTTGATATGTTTTGATACTTCTACAGTGTTTTTTTTGGTCTATGTATAAATGGATGTATTTCCGAAGGCCCGAAAGAGAAGTGCAGGGCATCTAGGATTGCCGTGTCGACGCCGAGGCCTTTCAGACAATGGCCAAGGAAATCAAGCAGCGCGTGGCGTCGCAACCGCAGGACGGGGCCCAGGAATGCAGATGGATGGGGTGTGTCTAACTGTAGATCTGTAGATAAATGAGCAACGCATAGCAATGCGCAACCCCCCTGTTAATTGATGATTAGTTCGTGGATTATACTAAGCTGTAATTATATATATATCGGACTCCATTAGGGGAATCCCTACCAACCAACCATTATAAAAGGACGACACAGGGTTTTGGATACTGATTGAATGATGACAAGTTGTTTGTAACACCAACGCTTGCTTTTGCCTCACAAAGAAATCATTTACCTAATTGAGTTTCATATTGACACCTAACTTGACATATATACATATATAATTATATATATATATGAATGTATGTATCTGTGTGACGCTGGAAACCAATCAACCAAAAGAAATGGTGACGCAACCAGCCTATGCATGGCGGGTTTAACCAACTCAGCAACTGGATGGCGCAACCCTGCAGCATTCCATCCCCTTTTCTGTGGTAGAATTGACAACATGTTCGAATATGGAATACATTATAATTAACAAAATCATATTAGAATATGTAGACAATGCCGATAGAATCATGATGGTTGTTGATGTTGTTTCCATGGTTGAATCCATCTAGAATGAATAAACATATATAATGACCCAAAATGACTACACATGACACACATGACCAAAACTGATTAAGAAAAAATCACAGTTTTCTTAACGAAAAGAAACGTAGTTTGACACATGACAGTCCACAACATGTAACAGTTTGTTACTTTTGACGGATAGTCACAACAAATAAGGAAAACTAAACCCAGGCTAAATGAGTTCCACTTCACATCATTTCACTATAAATTAGTTACATTTCTCATCATTACTCAAGGTTAAATGAGTTACTTTTCACTATATGTTAGTGATTTCCCATAGTCAGGTTAGATATGTTAGTTTACCAGGCCGGGTAGCACCAACTCACATCATTTCACGGGCCAGCCAGGCCAAGAGCGGTGCGGGCAGCACCACCTTGGGCGCTGGACGTCCTGTGAATCAGGGCGCTGGCGGCTGCTGTAAGTGAGGAGAAAACGTGGGGATGGGATGGGTGAACACACTGTATTGTTTTTCTGTAAAAAATACCGCATTGTTGTGTTTAATGTCATTATTGTTATTATTACTTATTGTTATTACTATGTTTGCAGGAATCATTATCCATATATCTATGATTGCTATAATTTGGAGGAATCATCATCATTAATCATCCATAAACCAACTATTTTAGGGTACCTAGGGTAGGGTTTTGACTCATAGCAATGTCATAGAACTCGGCATATTCAATAATATTGGTTAAAAACTGCCATAAATTTAGGATTATATCTACCAACCTTGTATTAAACAATAATATTGGTTGTTCAATATTCACCAACCTTAGAGGATTTTGGGCCTGAACATGATTGAGCCAACAAGACTTAAGGATTTAATCTACAGAGCTTGATTTCACCAGCCATGGTGAGTAATCAGCCGAGTTGGAATTTAACAATTTAAGCGTCAGCCAACAAAAAGGGCACACATTATTATATAGACTAAGGAAGTTGCCCGTTGACCAATAGAATTAGAAACCGTACAGACAGAAACGATGAGACGAAAACAAATAATGATGCGGGAGATCAAGAAAGAAAACGAGAACATGCTTTCAAGATTGTGAACCATAGAAAGATGTTAAGCGCAGACTGGCGGATGCAATCATTCATAATCACTTTGGCAGTTATTTCAGGTTGGTTTATTTCTGCATATTATATATATAATATATAATATGTCTATATATATATAGAGATATATACGCATACACATACAGTCTCAGTTATTATTTGTGCATATGTAATCATATGCATATATTATTGTAACACCCCAAATAGAGAAGTTTCTCCAGGATGCTAGTTCGACGGTTAATTACCCAGAATTTCCAGGTGTTCAATTCCCATAGATCCAGCCTGTCGGGGATTGAATATGATTTATCCATGTCATACCGGAATAGCTCAGTGTCCATTATCCTGGTAAAATTATAACGACCTCACTGCGACCGAAACTTGGAATCATGGTTGATAAGGGGAATGATCCCAAAATGGCCTGAAAATGGCCTTATTTCAGGTTAGTGAATTATTATAATTTGCCGAGATCATGTTGCCCTGTGCCCTATATATTCTTATCCAGTTTGTTTTTTTACATCTATAGATCCCCTAGGATTTTCCAACGATTTTCGCAGCTGCCAGCTCTCCAGGAGCTGCGTGGTCGCGTGAACCAGCGGTGGCGGAAGAGCGTGCAGAGTTTGGCCACCGTAAAGTTGCGGATCTCGTGATGAGGTGGGGAGACCCGATCCCTTCATTGGCCTGGGAGTTTGATGGATTCTATGGATTTGACAGGGGATATACAGTACATTTTACATATATATATATAGAGTTATAAAACATATATATATATATGTATATGTATATATACATATGTGTAAATATATATATATGTAAACATGTAATCCCATTGGGGAGGAATTGGGTCTTCCATTGAACGCACCTTGGTGAGAGGATGGTTGATGAGCTGAATCAGTGTTTTAATAAATAGCATTACTAATTCCATCTCTCGTTCATATTAAACACACCCAATTCGATGGTCGCAAGTATGTATGTTGGTCCCACAATTACTAAACTATGTTTTTCGCACTGCCTAATAGTTGCAGGCTAGGATATAGTTGAGATCTGAATGGGGCAGTTTCGTGGATAGGGCTATGAACAGGATATCATGAGCCATCATCAACAGGATACCTACATTGGGATTGGATAGGTATATTTTTCATGGCTTATTTGAATGCATGCCCTAGGCATCCCCCTCCCATTGTGATAGAAACTGATAGGCACTGATTGGGGCATCCAATGTCATCCTCATCATCGTACCCTCAAGCCACCATTCGAAGAGGATATTTATATAGTTGGATCGACACAGATGATTCCTAACGTCAAACCTGGATGTGTTGTTGTTTTTGATGAAATCTGATGAATTAACTACGGGGTCACTGAAAAAATGCGGCAGTTGGTTTCTAGCATAGTACCACCCGAACCAAACAGCCCTCAGGGGTTATCATGGGTTATCATTCTGGGGTTGACATTATAACCAACTCCTTTATGTGTTGTAGCAACAAAGATGATGCAAGTTTCCATTTCGGGGAATATAGATTTACCCAGGTATGTATATTCACTTCTTGCCATGCAAATATGTGATATAGATATATACATGTGTGTAAGCAGATATCTGAATTACATGTATCATTCATTCGTTTGGGTGTGGGTTGATTTGCCAATTGGGGGCCATCAAGGGGGAAAGACGTAGAACATTTTGGTTAGCAACAACAATGTTGCTGATGATGCCTGTTGGTGATGCCAGTCCTTCAGTTGATGCGATTTGAGTCCTATGACTCATGAAGCCTTTGGTCATCAAACATTGCACTGGAGAATCTCGAGCTGAAGATTCTGCAGATGATGTATTTTCCTCAACACATAGTTTTTTGGCTGGTTTGAAATAGTTTTTATGTTCAACCATGTTTGGGATGATGATCACAAAGGACACCATGTTTTTAGGTGGTTGAAAAAATCACCCATGCGACCTTGAAAAAAGCCCGGGATATGAGAAGTCACTGCAATAGATGAGTCTCAGCCCAGCACAGTTTCCACAGTTTCAGAATGGTTGGAGGTGCTGATAGGTTGGAGTCTGGTTGTCAGGATAGGCATTTGTTTATTTTCACACCCAATCAAAAATCGAACGCGCTCTCAATGTGTCTTATTGATCCATGCAATTTCCAGTCAAATCATTTCCAGTTTAAGACTATGGGACTTCTATTAGCTGCGTGGGAATTCCTTTTTGTACTCAAAAGTCCAAGCCCTGCTGATGCAAGCAGGTGCAGGTGAGTGCAGCAGCACAGGATGAAAACAACTGAGAACCCTACCGTGATGTGCCGTGAAAAGTCACGGCCATTACGCTTTTGCACTTTAGCTGGGTTGCGAGTTGAGAGGTCAAGAATCTTGCTCTCTGAAGATCCAACTGATCCAACAGCACCCATAATTTATTGGGCTTGTCGGTGGTATGATGTTGACAGCAATTTATCAGCACGGCAACCTGGTGGCGCATGGCACATGGCAAGACAGTGCCATTGCCGCGTTGCGCCAGAAAAATCGGTACGTCATTGGCGAAACCCCGACAGCAGCTTCACTGCTGTGCACATACACAATCTCCCAGTATCAACATTTTTTTTGTAAGTGGCTTATGGGTTGGGACACTCTTGGGACCTCACAGTTCATGAACAACATGGATCACTACCTCTCATGGATGATCATGTATCTGTATATGTGATATTTATAAATAATATATATATATGTGTGTGTGTACAACCACTTTGGGGTTTGGAATTGCCTTGTTTTTGATTGTGACCGACCTCGCCCTGTAATGATTGTCGAATGGCTATATAATCAGATGGTCGCGGTGCGGCAAGTAATGATGGGAATATACTGGGGTTAGAATGGGAATCTAGTTGGTACCCTCTGGTAAACATACAAAAAGCCATTGAAAATGTCCATTTATAGTTGATTTACTAATTGAAAATGGTGATTTTCCATAGTTATGTTAGTTTACCAGAGGGTACTGTATATAATGAGGACATAATTCATGGGGATATAAGTTCTGGTGATAAAATGAGGAAAAGGATACTTAATGAGGAATAATATGAGGACATATTGAGGAATCTAGTTGGATATAAGTTCTGGTGATACAAGGATACTTTTTCCTTTGCCCTGGTTCTGTGAAGAGTAAGCTGAGTAAGTTTGTATCAACATGTATCAAACATATGATCCAGATGACCCAACAAAAACTCAGGTTCCTCACTTCCATGTGTATTTCAACTGAATTCTGCTCTTCATTCGGATCATGCAACCAAGCATTCCCTGATTTCCTGCATCGCCCCTATGACATTTCTGGTCCCCCTAGACCCAATGAAACGGTCGTATCAACCAGACATTTTTCTTCACCCATTTGGTGCGGCTAAACCATCTGACGCCGATGACCGAATGCAAGCCGCAAAAGACAAGTTTTGGCCTCATCTGCGGGACCAAAAACGAGCCCTGCGCGACCTGGTGCCAGGCTCTAAGGGTGGCCACTTGTTTCATGGCGATCCAGTTGGAACCATTTTTTGAGGAGACCTGTTGTGTATTTTTTTAGATGTCACAATGTTTCACATAAAGTAAAGATGGGTCGTTTGGTTCTCATGAGACTTAACAATTGAAATAGGTTTGGTTTGCAGGTGGTATCCTCCACTGGGCATATGTATCCTCGATTTTTGTCCACCCAGAGGTCATCAAACATTGTTCTATTTCTGATAGAGAAGTGTGGGTGAAATCAAGTTAATTCATGTTAAATCAGCATGTTTATTATCATGTTGGTTGAACTGCCCGGTTACATCACCCTTATTGACGTGGTTAGATTTCTTCTTTTGTTGCTTAAATTCCACATGTAGTTTGCTCACTTTTGGCTATTAAATGGGCATTGTTTCATGTGTTTTGTTTTTCTTGGTTACTGTAAGTTTCCATGTTCGATTTTGTTTTTTCTCGTTGAATTGAGCTACAATTGAACTTCTGTTATTAATTAACTTCCGTTGATGCCCATGAATGTTTGTTACTTGCTCACTGAATTCAATTCATGTTCACTCAGTTCCATGAATTTCCATAATTTTCCATTGACTGCTCATGAAGTTCCATTAACTTCCTTTTTTTTGGCCACCCACCTTATGGTTTGCCTCGGGAAACTGGAAAACCTCAGGCTCCACAGCGGCACAGCAGAGGCCTTCCACGACCTGCTTGGTGGGGCACCCAGTGGGGTCCCGGGAGTACGAAAGAACTTATCGGAACATTACTAGCATTTGGAGATATTGAGAGTCTGGACGATTGTGGGACTCTTCCATTTTCTGAGGAATTTACCAATGATTACTATAGGAGAATTACATAGAATCTAAATTCTTAAACTGTTGATTCGTGTTGATTCCCATTAAAAAAAAAACAAATTCCCAAAACCAAACCGCCTCAGTTTTGGGGGCAGGACTTCCACTCGGTCACCCGCCCTGCACAGGCCCCTTGGAGGAGCCAACAGCCACATCTCCGCGCACAGATACGTACGAGTCGGATAACTCAGCTGGGCAGAGCGCTGGGGGCATGAGAATATCATAGAGGGTTGTTATGGGTTGTTGGCTTAAGCTAAGCGCATCTAAATCCCTCATCTTGTTGGTGAACTTCTCCAGTTCTTTTGGTTGACTTTTTTTTGTGGCGAAAAAGTCAGCAATTGATTTCCCTGATTTTGACCAAATGAAATGTTGTAAGTCCAATTAATCTTGTCCTGCCCACATGTTTCCCAGATCTTTGACCCAATCGGCGCTCAATGACCACCGCAATAGCATGGTGAAGATCATGTTGAGAGCAGCCAGCTCGGGGGTATGTGATTTGACATTTGCAACCCATTGGCTATATATATTTATATACACGTATACATATTTATATATATATATATATATACACGTACATATATACACGTATATGTATATACACGTATATACATATATATATATATACACATATATACACGTATATGTATATACACGTATATACATATATATATATATATATACATATATATATAATATATTATATATATGCATATTACATTTGTTTAAATACAAATTATATATTTAATTATATATTAATATTTATGTATTATAGCTTTATATATAATTTTACATATTATATTGCATATATATATATGCATCATACATTATATTATATATTATGTATTACCATAATTTATATATTATATATACATATATATATATATAATTGCAGCATTTTGGTATAGTTGGAACTTGGAACTATGTTGAAATCGAGTTTAACCAGATCTATTCCCCATTTTCCCGGCATTTCCTTGGCATTTCTGGTTTCCACCCCCTTTCGCGAGGCAGGACTTCCGCAACGAGCTTCGTGACGCAGTGAGGGTGGCCACCTTGGTGAATGGCATAGATTTGGGCATGAATGGATGGTTATATAATAATGGTGAATCATGGGGGAAAGTCATAACGCGGATATGTATATATTAATTCATGAGTAAGCATATAAATTATTACTTTGGCCTGGCCTCTTCTTATTTTTTTTAATGGATTAATATTGAATTATCGTTGAATATATTTGGAATTATGTTAGTACAGCAAGATATGATGATACTACATGATATTAGTATATAGGATTATTATGAACCTTTGCTGTTAAAGGGTTGGTTATGATTGGATGTTTAGCCTTCAGAAATATGTCAATTTCTATTTTTACCTGACAGACTTTGACCAAACATTGTGAAGCTTTGACCGGCTACTGGTGCCCCTTTAAGAAATGAGATTTTGTTGGAACCAGGTGCCGAGGAAACAGTTGTGGCCCCCAAACTCATGGTTGACGTCAAAATATCATGTTGGATTGTGTGTTTTATCACTCAATCATTTGCTGCGTAGTCAATAGGTATGTCTGGAAGAACATGAAAAATTGGTCATGATTTTCCTGATTTTCCTTTGTTGACATCAAAGAGGATGCATTTTTAAGATTGTGAGGGGGACAGGTGAGGGAACAAGAAAGGTGTTTTTCCTTGGAACTGATTTGTTCATCCTGAGAAGAACCAGCTCTGAGAAAAAAACAATACCCAATTCAGTTCCCATTTGTGGTTTATTCCCTATACTATATGTTTGTTGTTTAAAACATATTACCTCAATGATCTGAAATCATGTGAAATCCCGCTTTGTGTTGTTTGCAATCCATCATTCGTTGAACATTTCAAATTTACAGTATACCTGGTTAAGACAGTTTGCTGGGATCCGAAGCCCAAATCCCAGAATTGGTTCAAGGGAAACTCCACAGGAAACTCAGGAAACCCCATGTTAGCCTATATGTTTGGTGTTGTTTGGTGGTAAAAGACTTTGTTATTCTTAAATCAATCCATGTTTCCACTCAGCTTCCATCCGTTTTATTGAACTGTATTGACTAAGATCTCCATTTTTTACTGCTTGACTCTCCATTTTCTGGTGAACTCACCACGTCTCTTCGTTCGCCGCGTTGTCGTTCAGGCCTGCGACGTCGAACGTCTGGGCTCTGTGCTGGACAGTGGGTCATCTTTGCCCAGCGCACGACGTGTAGAGGCTTGGTAATGAGACAGGGGGAATGGGTCAAAATGGGTCAAATATTGAACCATTCATAACCGTTATCATTAGTGAATAAATGTTAAGGATACATTAAAAAAAGAAACATTATGGTCAGAATGTTTTTTGATACTGGTTATATATATTATATATATTAACCAGTTAATTAAGTTGTATTATTACGGGTGACTAATGATGAATCAATATTTTTCAATGGTGAACTGAATAACGGATAACAATAACTTAAATTTGCTGATGTTTGTGATTTTTCCCCATTGGTTAGTGCAGCGTATGGGGAATCTACATGTTGGTGTGCTCCTTACGACACCGAGATCTTCATCCCTTGGGCAACCTCTCCACTACTGTGTGCTATATGTTGCAGTCATTCTTGATAGATGTTCCATGTTGTTTGTCCGATGTTTTTTTTGTTTTGGCTACACAATGTACAGTACATCTGAAATGTATTGAAATGTTCAATTTGTTCATTACGTTCCCTTTGTTTATACAATCTTGCAACTTGTGTTGATCGAGTCAAGCGCCATTTTTGACGTGATCATTCGCACCAGGTTCATGACCTTTTTGTCGATCCAACATTGGGAAAACTCCCGTTTCCAACAGGCCGCTCTGAAATCCAAGATGACACCTCCGCAATGCATCCAAATGAAATATATTTTTGACAAGCGATCAAGGATGACGTTCCTTCAGAAACAATGGCCAATTTGGTTTTCCCCTTTGTAAATTCGACAAATCCTTCATTAATAAATATTTGGTCCGATGAAATTCCCACTAGAACGTGCTCTATATCCTATAGGATATTATAGGGGATTTTCCAATATATAAAACCGTTGTTTTTCCCATATTAATCCCATTAAATACCATCGTTTATAGTCTGAGTTCCCCATATTTTCCCATCTCCACCACTCTCTCACCAAGCCCGACAACGCAGATCTTGGGTGAGAGTGATGGCAGTGGACGTACGCTGCTGCATCTCTGCGCCTTGGTCGTCACGCTTGCGGAAAAGGGTGGCTGTGGATGTGGGTAAAACATGGTAAAACAACGACAAAACATCACCAAAATCACCATAGGTGGATAATTACAAAGATCTATTGATAATTATCTATTCAACTAGTGTAAATTTTCTTCGATATCTATTGTGTTCCTTTTTGTTGCAAGTTATCTAAGATTCGCTTGGCGATGGAACATCCAGCGCGTATAGATGACCCGCACACTATTGTTCCCATCAATAATGACTATACAGTATGAACAATTCCCCTTTGAAGGACGGTATGTAAATCATCTACATTTCTCGATAATGTCCGTTCCCAGTCCGGAGAGCTTAGTGTTTTTGATTGATGAAAACTTCCATGTGCATCCCAGTTGGTTTGTTCATCCATATGTACATGTTGTACGTTCAGAACAACGCAGTGAAACACTGCACATTGGTCAATCCAAAACTTGGTTTTCCCTAAACAAGTGTTCATCATCATTTTCCGTGTGGCATAAAAATTGTGATAGCTCGATTCCTGTATCAAACCAAAAGATATTTACATTATCCCACTTTTTATTTCCCCAATTTTGTATCTAAAGTATGGTTGTTTTATCAATATCTTCTGTTATAGACATCGCTCGCCAACCTTCATCACTCAGGTCCCACCTGGGCCAACAGTAACAATGCCACGAAGGTGCCGGGCCCTATGGTAGCTATGCAAAGTGGCCGATGTATAGATGATTTACCATGAAGATACCATGATCGATCTATTAAACATGGTGATGTTCCAGCTATGTTGAAATACCAGAGGCTACTTGGTGTCAATTTTTGACCACAGGCCAAAGCTTGATCCAAAATGTTCCGTTTTTTGCCGTAAGATTGCATGCGTTAGCTGGGATTGTTTATGCCCAGCTAAACAAAAAGCTGCAGGGTAACCAATCAGACATAAAGATACATGGCATAAATTATCACATATTATCACTGTCGGCCTCAAGGCAGTTTGTGTGACCTCTACCGACGCCCATAGATTACGTTGGACACTAGCTATAGTTTTGGGTTTCTCTCAAAGTAGAACACCCCAAACCAAAATCCTGTGAGTTTTGATCATGTTCCCCATTAAAACTACCATTTTGAGGTTATCCTTATTTCAGACACATCACGGGTTTGTGTCCTTTCAAGAACGATCCCTGGACGTCCTCAGACATTTTTGGCGCGCTTGCATTCCATCGTCCTGCTGGAAGAGACTGGATAGAATTCATTAGAATTCGCATAATTTCTGAATAAGATAGAATATGGAGAACGTATACAGCATTGGCAGAAATTGAGCATTTTGGTATCCTTCTCCACACACCTGATAGTGGATGAACATCCTTCTTTTTAGGGATGGTAGGCCCTAGTTTCCAGGGGAACATTCACATTTTAGAATGTGTTTGTTGGTGAGTATCTTCATGTCATCCCATTGTGATACCAGAACTTTGCCCCAAAAACTCGAGAAACACACATACTTCAAAATGTGTGCCTCTCCGTATCCCACATATTCCCAAATTATCATATATGTTTTCCCATGTTATCCCTATATAATTAATTCATATATAGCCGCCATTGTATTGGCTAAGACTTCAGACCCCAACCCGACGGCCCAGGCAGTGAGGAAATTGCTGGACAGCTCGGCCGGAATGCCCAAGAAATCCGCGCTAGGTTTTTACGTTTTTTGGGGTGTAATAGTGCATGCATTGGGTGAAATACCAGTCTTATAACATATTCATCGAAGGAAGTTTAGAAGTCAAATTTCCGACAATATGGACAGATGAAAAGCAGAGATGGGAAGAGTCAGAGAGAAGAGACGAGTAAAGAGAGAAGATCAGAGAAGAGAAAGAGTCAGAAGAAAGAGGATGCAGATGCGCGAAAAGGTAGGAAAGTCGCGAAACACTGTGTTTTTCCAATGATTTGTGGCTCCGGAGGGTCGAAAAGTAGGCTCGCTAAAGCGGCGGGTGAGGAGCCAGCTGGCCAGATGAGGGATGAAAAATTGCACGCCGTTGTGGCGCGAAGCACATTTCCAAGTCACAATGTACAAGACACACCAGCTCCACACCACTTTTGGACGTTCACATGTCGAAAAAGTGCACGCCGTTGTGGCGCAAAGCACATTTCGAAGTCAAAATGTTGAAAACACCAGGGGTTCGGACCACTTTTGGACGTTCAGATGTCGTTTCGCGTGGCAGGCGCAAGGGATGGTGCACCTTGTCAAAAGTTAGCAAAACTGACGGTTTTGTAGCATTTCCAAAAATGATGGCAGGCGTGGGACATTTGAAGAGGATCTGCAAAGGTGCATTTTCCGTGGCAGGCGCAGTACAAGAGACATCTTCATCGGAGCTGTTAGGAGGTGAGGGCGCTGATTTCCTGAGAGAGGTTGCATTTTGGAGCATCAGATTCAGGTTTGCTGAGATGATTTTGCGTGACAGGTGCAGCACTTCGTATGACCCGGCATCACTTTTTCGTGGCAGGCGCAGTACTTTCGACAGGTGGACTGGAAAAATCGCAAAACGCATTGGTACGAGGCTGTCAGATCTGCACTCAACTTTCCATTTTTGAAGGAAGTCTCGCAGAATTGCTTTGTTTTTGATGTTGTCAAGTTCTAGAATTCAAGAAGTCTCGCAGAATTGCTTCGTTTTGGATGTTGTTCAGTTCAAAAAATGAAGAAGTCTCGCAGAATTGCTTCGTTTTTGATGTTGTCAACTGCGCACAATGAGGAAGTCTCGCAGAAGAGCTTCATTTTCAAGCTTGCAGATAGACAGAGACAGACAGAGACAGACAGAGACAGACAGAGACAGACAGAGACAGACAGAGACAGACAGAGAGATAGATAGATAGATAGATAGAATAGATAGATAGATAGATAGATAGACAGACAGACAGACAGATAGATAGATAAGATAAGATAAGATTAGATTAGATAGATAGATAGATTAGGTTAGGTTAGGTTAGGTTAGATTAGATTAGGTTAGATTAGCTTAGATAGATTAGATAGATAGATAGATAGATAGATAGACAGATAGATAGATTAGGTTAGGTTAGGTTAGATTAGATTAGGTTAGATTAGCTTAGATAGATTAGATAGATAGATAGATAGATTAGATAGATAGATAGATAGATAGATTAGATAGATTAGATAGATTAGATAGATTAGATAGATTAGATAGATTAGATAGATTAGATAGATTAGATAGATTAGATGGAGTAGATAGATGAGATAGATGAGATAGATTAGATCGATAGATAGATAGATAGATAAATAGATAGGTAGATAGATAGATAGATAGGGATGGATGGATAGATAGATAGATATATAGATAGATAGATTAGATAGATTAGATAGCTAGATAAAGAGATAGGTAGATAGATAGATAGATAGGCAGGTAGGTAGATAGATAGATAGATAGATAAACAGATCGATCGATCGATAGATGGATAGATACATAGAAAGATAGGCAGGTAGGTAGATAGATAGAGAGATAGATGGACAGATAGATAGATAAATAGATAGATAGATAGATAGGTAGATAGATAGATAGATAGGGATGGATGGATAGATAGATAGATAGATAGAAATATAGATAGGTAGATAGATAGATAGATAGAGAGATAGAGATAGAGAGATAGAGAGATAGAGAGATAGATAGATAGATAGATAGATAGAGAGATAGAGAGATAGAGAGATAGAGAGATAGAGAGATAGAGAGATAGAGAGATAGATAGATAGATAGATAGATGCATAGATAGATGGCCAGATAGATAGCTGGCCAGATAGATAGCTGGCCAGATAGATAGATAGAATAGATTTAGATATAGATAGAATAGATTTAGATATAGATAGAATAGATTGAATAGATTGAATGGATAAAATAGATAGAAGAGATAGAATAGATAAAATAGATAGAATAGACTAGATAGAGGAGATAGATTAGATAGATTAGATGGATTCGATTGGTTAGATAGATTAGATAGATTAGATAGACAGACAGAGATAGATAGATACATAGATAGCTAGGTAGGTAGGTAGATAGATAGTTATATTGACAGATGAGATAGATAGCTAGATAGATAGACAGATCAATAGATAGATAGATCAATAGATAGATAGATAAACAGATCGTTCGATCCATAGATAGATAGATAGATAGATAGATAGATAGGCAGGTAGGTAGATAGATAGATAGATTAGATAGATTAGATAGATTAGATAGATTAGATAGATAGATAGGTTAGATAGATTAGATAGATAAGATAGATAAGATAGATAAGATAGATTAGATAGATTAGATAGATAGATAGGGATGGATGGATAGATAGATTGATAGATAGATAGTTAGATAGATGGACAGATAGATAGATAGATAGATAGTTAGATAGATAGATAGATAGATAAACAGATAGATCGATCGATAGATAGATAGATACATAGAAAGATAGGCAGGTAGGTAGGTAGCTAGATAGAAAGATAGATAGACAGACACAGAGAGAGAGAGAGAGATATAGATAGATAGATGGATGGATGGATAGATAGATAGACAGACAGACAGAGAGACAGACAGACAGAGATAGATAGATAGATAAATAGATTGATCGATAGATAGATAGATAGAGAGATACATAGAAAGACAGGCAGGTAGATAGATAGATAGATAGATGGACAGATAGATAGATAGATAGATGGATAGATAGATAGATAGATAGATACTTAGATAGATCGGTAGGTAGGTAGGTTGATAGTCAGAGAAAGAGAGAAAGAGCGAGAAAGAGAGAGAAAAGAGAAAGAGAGAGACAGAGAGAGAAAGAGAGGAGACCTCAACCACCTTTCGGTCCATCAGTGGATTCGCTCTGCGATCCGTGATTCACAACGACCAACTTCTCCTATAGGTTTCCTTTTTTTGAAACTCCCGCCACCGCCTTGTGCGGTACTACTGGTACATATTCGTATTGTAACTAAGGTTTGTGGTGTGTATATGTCTACATAAATATGTATATATATATATATACACTGTATAAATACACTGTATATATTTATGTATTTAAACAATTACATATAATTACACATGTATGTACATATATATATATATGTATATCGTTTACGTAATGTGCTACGGGCTTCAAAACAAGCATAATGTGGTAAACACAATGCCATGGATCTCACCTGGGGTTCGGGTGAAACATTGGACGGCTTTATTATCGGGTTTACCACATCATACAGGTTTGTATGCCTACTGCCGTATTTTTTTTGAATGTGCGCGCGTAGACGCATAAATGTCCTGTTTGCATGTAATTACGCATCTATACTAATTACACACGTGGGTATGTATACATATATCTATATATATATAAGAGTATGAGTGTTTATGTGGTTCAAATACACGTAGAGCAAAAGATAGATGGATGGATTGATAGATGGATGGATGGATCGATAGATAGATAGATAGATAGATAGAGAGAGAGAGATAAATAGATAGATAGATAGATAGATAGATAGAAATTTCGTTAGATATAGATAGATAAGCACATAGGTAGATAGATAGATAGACAGACAGACAGATAGATAGATAGATAGAGAACTAAATAGATAACTAGATACATAGATAAATAAATGATTAGATAGATAAACGCGTAGATAGATAAATAAATGAATAAACAAATATATATATATATGTATATATATATGGATGAATAAATGGATACATGGATAAGTATTTAAACTGATCGATAGATAGATAAGCACATAGATAGATAGAAAGATGGGTAGATGGGTAGATTGATAGGTTGGTAGGTAGATAGATAAACCAAGAGATAGATGATAGATATGTGTGCAGCAGTTTCACCAGTTTTGATGGCCAGCCGCAAGGCCAATTGCGACGCAGTGGACGCCTTTGGTCGCACCCCTTTGGAGGCGCTAAAGCGGCGGTGTTCTTTTGAGGACCAAACTGGGGTGCAGTTTGGCTCACTTTCATGGATATGGCCTTGGTGTTTTGGGGCTGACACTTGGGATATAACCAGTATGTTATGACCATATGCCTACTGATTAATTCGAAATGCACATCCCCCAGTAGGGTCAAGTATCCCCAAACTGCCTGCTTTTGTTCACACTAGTTGTTTGATGTATTTTCAACACATGCTTGGAAACCAGAAAGGTTACATGATTTGTTCAAATGGGGACACTTGGAGGTTACACTGTTGAAAACACAGTGGCTTGATATTCACCCATGTGTAGTGTATATGTTTTCCAGTTCTTGTCAACACTGACGAGTATCTGATTTCATTACATGAGGATACAATCACTAAATGTCGTGACTAGTTTCAAACATGTGCGTTTTCCCATACATCAGGAGAAGATGATGAAGATGAACATGACGAAGATCATGGTATGTAATACCATATATAATTATGGAATATAATTTTATGATTCCATACATTACTAGTATAGAATTGATGACTATAATCCATAATTAAAGAGTTGATTATATATATAATTTACATTTTAATGGTTAACATCATCTAGTCATTCATCATGGTATACATTTTGATGACTCGATGCTGGCTCCATGATCCAAATTGATCACAGGCGGCCATTGAGTCCTGTGCGCAGCGCGAAATGGAGGATCCTGAGCCAGTCCGGGGAGCCCAAGGGGGGGTGAGATTTAACTATGATTTACCGATGAAATGTGGATGTTATGGTATTTTTTTTGTATATATATATGCATATGTATGTGTGTGTATATATGTGTATATATATATATATATATATTATATATATGTATTTATGTATATATATATATATATATATATACATATATGCATATATACATATATGTAAATATCTATATACATAAATGTATATGTATATATGGTCTCGTGTTCCGTGTTCCTACCCCCCCCCCCCCCCCAATGGTATGGGTCCCCAGGCAGCACCCCCTTCCCTTCTATTTGCATGCTATTGGCAGCATTTCTGAGGTTCAGCCTCGTATTGGCTAGGTCTTTGCAGCATTTCTGACTACCAGCCTCGCATTTACTAGGTACATGCTACCTTTTAGAGGACCCACGTAGCACACATGCTCCCTCAAAGTACCTACGTGCTACCTATAGTCATATATACATGTGCTATGTATCTACTTCGTATTTACTACCCTCACAACACTACATGTGTTTAACATATACCGTGCCTACCATACATTCCAATGATACCATACATACCATACATATGAAACATACCAACTCTGACCATACATACCATACCTATCATACCTATCATGCATACCACACATACCATACGTATGAAACATAATTACCACACCTCCCATACATACAATACCAAACATACATGCCATACATACCATACCTACCTTACATAGCAAACATTCCATACCCATCATAGTAACCAAACATACCATACAGACCATACATACTGTCATATCAAACATACCATACCCAACAGGCTTACATACCATACCTACCATCCATACAGTACCACACCCCCACCACACCACAGGGGGAGGATGGGGACAGTACCACACTTTTATGACACCACAGGGTGCGGACAGTACCACACCCCCACCACACCAGGGGGACAGTACCACACCCCCCACACCACAGGGGGGGAGGGGGGGGGATAGTACTATGGCTGACCCATGACCATGGCCCGGGGGGAGGGGGGTTGGAACGCTGGATCATATATATATATATATATATATGTACACATATATATATACATGTATAATATATATAAATATATATATATATGCTAGCCCCCCCCAAGATCTACTTTTGATGCACTTCTGGAGACGTACATGGTCAAACTCAATGACTTTAAATGGAAATTCTATTTAATTCATTAAATTCATTTAATTAGTTTAATGAATTAAATGAATTAAGTAGAAAACTTATTTAGTTCATTTAATTAATTAATGAATTACATGAATTAAATAGAAAACATATTTAATTCATTAAATTCATTTAATTCATTTAATTCATTAAATATCTATTTAATTCATTTAATTCATTGAATTAACTTAATTCATTTAATTAGTTTAATGAATTAAATGAATTAAATGAATTGAATGAATTAAATGGATTAAATAGATTAAATGGAAAACTGTTGCTGGAATCTGAGGTCCCTAGGAATTAAATGAATTAAATGAATTAAATGGAAAATCTATTTAATTCATTTAATTCATTTAATTCATTAAACTAATGAAATGAATTAAATGAATTAAATGGAAAATCTATTTAATTCATTAAATTCATTAAATTTATTTCATGAATTAAATGAATTAAGTGGAACATCTATTTAATTCATTTAATTCATGAAATAAATTTAATGAATTTAATGAATTAAATAAATTAGATGGAAAACTGTTTCTGGAATCTGGGGCCCCAGGAACTGAATGAATCCAATGAATTAAATGGAAAATTTATTTATTTCATTAAATTCATCTAATTAGTTAAATGAATTAAATAAATTAAATGGACAACTGTTGCTGGAATCTGCAGGCCCCAGGAATTACATGAATTAAATGAATTAAATGGAAAAAAATTTTAATTCATTGAATTCATTAAATTAATTAAATGAATTAAAAGGAAAATTTACTTAATTCATAAAATTCATTAAATTTATTTTGATGAATTTCATGAATTAAATGGAAAATCTATTTAATTCATTTAATTCATTGAAAGAGTTTGATGAATTGAATGTTTAAAAAAAATACTTTACTTCGTGTGATCCCCACCATGACATTTATACATTTTGTTACTGGCAAATCTTCTGGCATTCTATCTGACATATTTTCTGGCATTCGATCTGGCATTCTATCTGGCGTATCTTCTGGCATTCTACCTGGCATATCTTCTGGCAGATGTTCTGGCATATCTTCTGGCAGATGTTCTGGCATATCTTCTGGCATATCTTCTGGCATATGTTCTGGCATATCTTCTGGCATTCCATCTGGCATTCTATCTGGCATATCTTCTGGCATATTATCTTGCAAATCTTCTGGCATTCCATCTGGCATTCTATCTAGCATATCTTCTGGCATATTATCTGGCAAATCTGCTGGCATTCTATCTGGCAAACATTCTGGCACTTAATCTGGCATATCTTCTGGCATTCTAGCTGACATTCTAGCTGACATTCTATCTGGCATTCTATCTGGCATACCTTCTGGCATTCTATCTGGCATATCTTCTAACATTCTATCTGGCATATCTTCCGGCACTCTATGTGGCATATCTTTTGGCGTGGATACTCGCGGTTGAGGTCCGGCAGGGAACACTGGGCGTGGATGGTCGTGGTTGAGGTCCGGCAGGGAACACTGGGCGGGGATACTCGCGGTTGAGGTCCGGCAGGGAACACTGGGCGGGGATGGTCGTGGTTGAGGTCCGGCAGGGAACACTGGGCGTGGATGGTCGTGGTTGAGGTCCGACAGAGAACACTGTGCGTCGAGGGTCGCGGTTGAGCAGGAGGAGGAGAGGAGAGGAGGAGAAGGAGGACGAGAAGAGGGAGGAGAAGGAGGAGGACGAGGACGAGGAGGAAGCAACTGACATAAAATCTAACAACCCTCACCTGGCAGGTGGGGAATAATTCAATGGAAGACTGTTTCTGGGATCTGGGGACCCCAGGAATAAAATGAATTGAATGAAGTGAATGGACAATATATTTAATTCATTTAATTCATTTAATTAGTTGAATGAATTAAATGAATTAAATAAATTAAATGGAACACTGTTTCTGGAATCTGGGGACCCCAGGAATTGAATGAATTAAGTGAATTAAATGGAAGTCTTTTTAATTCATTTAATTCAAATAATTCATTTGATTAATTTCATGAATTAAATGAATTAAATGGAAAATTTATTTAATTCATTAAACTCATTTAATTCATTTAATTAGTTTAATGCATTAAATGAATTAAATAAATTATATGGAAAACTGTTTCTGGAACCTGGGGACACCAGGAATTAAATGAATTAAATTGAAAATCAATTTAATTCAATTCATTAAACTGATTAAATGAATTAAATGGAAAATCTATTTAGTTCATTAAATTCATGAAATTCTTTTAATTAATTGAATGTTAATTCATCTAACTCATTAAACTAATTAAATGAATTAAATGGAAAATCTATTTAATTCATTAAATTCATTAAATTCGTTTAATTAAATGAATTAAATGGAAAATCTATTTAATTCATGTAATTAGTTTACTGAAGCTAACTATTTTCCATTGAATGAAAGCCAGAAAGGGAACAATCACATAGACCCTATTATATCCTCTATTTGCTCTCTGGATATTTCATAGCTAGCTCCTCAGCTGTCTTTCTTTATACTTAGAGTTTTCTTGATTTGGGTTGAATCTTAGGAAATACAAAATAACCAAAACCTCGAGAAAACCAAAAAACAAAAAAAAACAAAACTTTTCAGAGAATGTTTGGTCTGAGGCTCATGTTTGTTTTTTTTTGGTTTTGCCTGTTTTTTTTGTTTTTTTTGGTCTTGGCCTTGAAAAAACTAAAAAAACTCAAGTTTTTTGTTTTTTGGATAAAATGATGGTTAAAGAAGTGTGAAAAACAAAAAACTCAAGGTTTTTTTGGTTTTTCATTGCGCGGCCAAAACGAAACTAAAACCACAAACACCCAAAAACAAAAATTACTTTACTTCGTGTGATCCCCGCCATGACATTTATACATTTTGTTACTGGCAAATCTTCTGGCATTCTATCTGACATATTTTCTGGCATTCGATCTGGCATTCTATCTGGCATATCTTCTGGCATTCTAGCTGGCATATCTTCTGGCAGATGTTCTGGCATATCTCCTGGCAGATGTCCTGGCATATCTTCTGGCATATCTTCTGGCATATGCTCTGGCATATCTTCTGGCATTCCATCTGGCATTCGATCTGGCATATTATCTGGCAAATCTTCTGGCATTCCATCTGGCATTCTATCTAGCATATCTTCTGGCATATTATCTGGCAAATCTGCTGGCATTCTATCTGGCAAACATTCTGGCACTTTATCTGGTATATCTTCTGGCATTCTAGCTGACATTCTATCTGGCATTCTATCTGGCATACCTTCTGGCATTCTATCTGGCATATCTTCTAACATTCTATCTGGCATATTTTCTGGCACTCTATGTGGCATATCTTTTGGCGTGGATACTCGCAGTTGAGGTCCGGCAGGGAACACTGGGCGTGGATGGTCGTGGTTGAGGTCCGGCAGGGAACACTGGGCGGGGATACCCGCGGTTGAGGTCCGGCAGGGAACACTGGCGGTGATGGTCGTGGTTGAGGTCCGGCAGGGAACACTGGGCGTGGATGGTCGTGGTTGAGGTCCGGCAGGGAACACTGGGCGTGGATGGTCGTGGTTGAGGTCCGACAGAGAACACTGTGCGTCGAGGGTCGCGGTTGAGCAGGAGGAGGAGGAGAGGAGAGGAGGAGAAGGAGGACGAGAAGAGGGAGGAGAAGGAGGAGGACGAGGACGAGGAGGACGAGGAGGAAGCAACTGACATAAAATCTAACAACCCTCACCTGGCAGGTGGGGAAAAAACCTTGAGTTTTTTTGTCTTTTTCACAATTCTTTCACCATCATTTTATCCAAAAAACAAAAAAACTTGATTTTTTCTAGCTTTTTCAAGTTCAAGACCCCCAAAAAAAAACTAGGCAAAACAAAAAAAAAACAAACATGAGCCTCAGACCAAACATTCTCTGAAAAGTTTTTTTTTCGAGTTTTTTTTGATTTTGTCAATAGAGCTTTCCCAAAGAGTCTCCAAATATTGTTTTTTTGTTGGTTTTCTCGAGTTTTTTTGTTTTTTCGGGTTTTCCCCATGGATTCTCTCCAAGAGAGTCGTCAAATATTGTTGTTTTGTTTCCAATTTGTTTTGATAGTGTGCACAGCTACTACCCACAAGACATCTAAAAAAAATAACTGACTCTTATACATATATGCACATAAATATACTGTATATATATATTATGTATGTATATATATATATACATGTAGAGACAATATATCAAAATGCTCTGAGGTAGATCTCGGGGGGGGGTACCATATATATATATATATATTATATATATGTATGTGTGTGTGTATGTATGCATGTATTTTATCATATTAACATGCGTATTGTTCACCTGAAAGATGTTTATTACCGCCTTTAAATGCCTGTGAATGTTTACGAATTATGGGATAGGTTTACGACTTTTGGATGTTATTGGATTGTTACCCTGCACATATTATATGTTGTTGGATATTTACATGCATGATTGCCCGTTTGAATGACATTTATCTATAAAATATAGATGGTCACTCATTTGTTGGGATGTTACCAAGCAAGACTGAGAGGTGGAACCGTAACCTTTGCGGAAAACCTGTCTTTTTTCCCACAGTCAGAAGAAGAATTAGGCAAAAACATCATGTTTTTTTCTGGTTGGTTAGCATTATCACGAAAGCTAGCGTCAGCTAGCTGGAGTCTTCTTGCTTTAGCAAGTATTGACGGGGCTTCTCAAGGACATCACGTGATTTTTCACGCGAAAGGGCCCCCCCCCCCCCCCCCCCCCCCACTCCCCCCCACCACCACCACAACACCACCACCATCACCCATCATCATCATTCATCGTCATCATCATCGTCATCGTCCTCTCCATCGTCCTCGTCCTCGTCATCGTCATCATCATCAAATCATCTATCATTCGTCATCCTCGTCATCGTCCTCGCATCGTTCATCGCATCGTCATCGTCATCTCATCATCATCATCATCATCATCCTCGTCATCATCATCATCATCGTCATCATCGTCATCATCATCAACATCATTCATCATTCATCATCTATCATCATCATTCATCATTCATCATTGATCATTCATCATTCATCATTCATCATTCATCATTCATCATCATCATCATCATCATCATCGTTATTCAATTACATTTTTATCATTATTGGCAATTATTGTCATTATCACGAAAGCTAGCGTCAGCTCGCTAGAGTCTTCTTGCTTTAGCACGTATTCCGGGGCTCCCCAAGGACATCACGTGATTCTTCCCGCGAAAGGGCCCCCCCCTGCCCCCTCCCCCATATATATCATTGTTATATATCATATATCAATATATTATTGTTGCATCCTCGTTGGGACGAACAATGCCGCGACACGATGATGACAGTCCCTCCGCAACTCACCTCTTCCCTTCCTTCTTTCTCCTACCCCGCTTGCTTTCGTCATCCACCCCCGGCCTCAAGTATAAAGTTTAATCCCATCCCCCTGCATATATTATTAAGCACCCCCATTCTATGGTCCCAAATAAGTGTAAAACCCCTACTAAACCATGGTTTGTGGAGGGGTGTTTAATGGGGGAAGGAGTTGGATCGGATGAACTTTTGGGGCCGGCGCCTTGCCCCCAAAGGCACAGGAATTCTTTGGTGATCACTGGGTAAAATAATCTGGAACCTTTGTGACTGTGACTAGTCATGATTTACATATTTGTTTATGTATATATATATGTTATTATTATTGTTATTATTATTAGTATTGAAATTATGATTTATTTTTCATTATTTTTATTATTATTATTATTATTATATATTTCAATTTGTATTTATATTTGTATGATACCCTTTGGCAACTTGTTACAGTTTGCGAGGTGGAAATTGATTTGTCGAAACCAGGGTCCCAACATTTTGTGACCCAAGACTATTTTCTCAATTTGCCACGATGGAGCGGAGTTGCTGCCGTCATGTCCTGGCTGCACCCAGCAAAATCCGAGACGAGAAAGCAACGAATGGGCCCAGCATGTGTCGTACTCGTAGGGCAAGATGCGGATCATGATGTTTGAATCCGGAGACATTGCGACTTCTGGAGCAGAAGCCAGACTTGATGGCTAGCACCGCTCGAAACAAGGCAAGGAGTCGGCACTACGGCGAGCTCATCCAGCAAAGTATTGCCGGGCCATTGCTTTAGAAGTTGAAACAAACAGCACAGCACTGGGTCCCTGAAAACATGGGTTTGCATCAGGGGATTGATAGAAAGGACCCAGAAAAGTGGCAATGTATACTCAAGAATGGACAGAGAGTCAAAGCAAAGTGCAGATCGCAATCTGAGAAACATATAGCCAGGTCATGTCAAGCCTGCATTGTGTTTTTCCATACACGGTGATGTTCACCACTTGTGTTTGTTGATTTGCAAAACCCATGAGAGAGATAAAAACACGGCACCATATAATTCCCTGGCCCTAGTAGTACTAGTGGACTAAACACCCTTCGATAAGGAAACTGGGATACTGCCTTGCGTTCTGAGTGATCCCATTGCCCATGTTTCATCACCGGAGGAAGTATATTGTGCACATATATTAAAAATAGTTTAAAATCATATTCATATATGTTTTTTTCAACAAAATAAATAAATATATATATATAATAGGTATACACTGGTGTGTGTATGTATATATATATATATATATCCATATATACATACACATAAACATGTCAATGTAGATATGTGTTGGAACACGCATGTGTCGCAAGTACATATGGTTCACTTCGCAGTTTTTGTGAAACCACAACCAGCTGTTGCCGTGAAATCTGTCACAACTTTCCAGGTGCTAAAGCTCTGTGAAGCGCTGATACCCCACAGCAGTACACAGGTACGAATGGGAACAGGTATCCACCTTGGCCAAAGTGGGCAGGGTATTTGCACAAAAAAAACGGGGCTTAACCAATCCAATCTCCTAATATGGGCCAATAGCCCCTGTAAACCATGGTCTAATAGGGGTTTAAAATCACATCCATCGAATGGATGTGTTTAATGGGGGATGGGATTAAAACAATAAATCTACTGTAGGCGATAGTTTTGAACAGCAGTGAAGTGAAGATCTAATATAGTCAGCAAAACGTGGATCTTATATGGTCTTATCAAACGTGGGACTGGACCAAGAATGGCCAAGGTGAAGGTGATTTGAAGCAGAAATTGCATAGGGCGGGTACTGTAGCAATGAGGTATTGAATGTCAAACAACAATACATCGCAATACTAATGGTGTTGAATTCCTCTCGTTGATGACATTTGATGATCCGGGATGTGGTATGGCCCAGTTGTATATGAGGTATACGTATGATCTACACATGGATTATGTACAGAAACCACGGTTAACCTGAAACCGCATCCAGGATGCACATCCAGCCAGGTGTTCTTGGATAAGCAGACTGGCGACACTGCGATCGGTGACTTGGTGAACTTGGCGGTGGCATCCCTGTGGTTTCTCTCAGTTGGCTGGGCCGTAGGGTTAGTCCAGTTATGTCCAGTTCAATTGGGGATATATAATCATTTCTGACCTACCTAGTGCTTGTAACTGAGGTGAAACACCAAGAACCCAGAGCTCTAAATCAAAGAAACCATGTTGCTTAGGCATGTTCATTTTTCAACAGGACCAGTGTTTGAATGTTCTCTTTCTATTGCCGTCATGTTGGTGACCCAGATGTTGGCGCTTCGTTCCTTGGGTTTTCCTGGGGATTCCAGTCCGTTTTTCGCTGGGCTGGTGATTGTTGAATTGCAACCCTTCCAGGAACCCAAACCCAGAACAATCCCACCTGGGTTGCGAGGCTTAAGACTTAACACATCTCGCACACGAAACGAATCGGACCATTGTTATACTCAATCCTTTGAGAGTGTGACGATTGTTTTATTAGTTGAAGAATGTTAATTTCCAATTTTGCTTGAATTCAACTCCCAGTCAACTTCTCTGTATCGCAATGAGGTCGTGCGGTCGTGACCTTGCTGCAAGACCACGGTGTAGCAGTTGAAGTGGAAGGTCATCACCTTATGACCTTGTGATTTATGTGACCACCCCACTGTGGCCCATGATGGCTATAGGATTTTAATGGATTTTAGGGAAATCCTGGATAGTATTGGCTTAGTTTTGCTTAGTTCTGATTCTTTTTGATGTTTAGATTCTTTGTTAGATGTTTCGTGTGCTTTTTCCATAGATCCTAGTAGTGTTTCACCCCAAGGATTTTGATCTTGAGTTTGATGATGTTTTCAATTGCAAGACAGGGACCTAGAACCCTGGAATGTTGGAGTGGTTGTACACCACAATTTGCTGTCCTCGCCGCGGAGAGCGGACAATCGGTCATTTTGTGCTGAATGTTCCGATGTACTATAAGTGGGCAGGGGAATTGGGGAAAAAAAACGTCAATGAAGAACAATGAAGAAATAATCGGTACTGCCTTTTTGTTGGTGTAGCAGTTGGAAAATGCAGAGAGGCAGGGGACGAAAAACACAAAATCCAAGACAACGGTTGAAATTGGATGAAGATGCATACAAGACATGCAAGGTACATTTAAGATGCATTCCACACATTTCCACACTACAAGTGTCACTTCCAACTTTCTGTGTCAGGAGAGCCAGCGCCCACGGAAGCAGTTGAGGAGAGCACTGTAGCTGCAGGTGCGGTGGAATAGGGTGGCCTTAAAGAATGTGAAGCAGCTAACGGTTTCCATGAGAACTGGGAGTATTTTCCGCAACTTAAAATATCCTCTGCTGGTAAACTAACAAAAAGCCATTGAACATGGCCATTTAGAAATAGTTGATTTGCCCATTAAAAGTGGCGGATCTTTCCATCGTTTTTTGTGAACGTTTACCAGGCCGGGTCGGTCTTCAACCTGATCTCAGTGCTGTTACTATGACCTTCGAAGATCAGTTACCAGCAGTGTAGTTCAGGACCACTGTGATCGGAGAAACTTGATGAATGCGCTCGGCAAAGGGGTCCTTTTTGAGGATTTGTTAAGCATCATTTGTAGATGGTGATTGGATGTGATGGGTATAGTAATCCAATGGCTGATGTTCACATGGGACCTTTCACCAGCCTCGACATATGTTTTCGTGAAATTCAAGAGATGCTCCATCACTGATCAGTAGTTTTAGAATGTCTAATGTCTAATGTTTGCATAACAAAAAGAGGCAAGTTCCAGGGGCTGCTTCAAGGGGCTGCAGTGGTTCGATGATGTGGTGTGGACATCGAAGCTGATTGCAAACCAGACCCAGCATGTATCCTCTCTATCATATGGTGACGTAGATCCATTGCTGCCTGAATGGTGGGGGCGCAAAGGACATCATGAACACGGCAGTTGCTATGCAGCGTGCTGCAAGCTGCTAGGATTGCTAATTCGTTCCGAGCCCTTAGTTCTTTAAATTGTTTGGGACCGCATGCAGAAAGGACATGCATTGCTCTTAGCTAGTGGCGTGACATGTGAACATGTTCCAGGACTTGTTTAGGATCACGGCCGCAAGACAGTGAGAGCCCAAAGAGTTTGTGCCGACGCCCAAGCTAAGTTGCACAAGCAGGTCGTACTTTCTGCATGGCTGCAGAATTTGAAAAGATGTGATGCATACATGATCGATGATTCTATGATGCATTGATGTTGTTTAGTAGTTTTGAACTGTTACTGGTTATCTCAAGGGTTGGGCTGGGAAAGAATGGAAAAACGGGTTTTCCATGTCAAACTCATATTCTGCTAGTGAAAGGCTTTTGTTGAAATCATGGTTCTTTCTGGAGCAGCCAGCATACTTCTCATTGTTTGGCCCTGACACAAATAGATCAAATAGATTCATGTGGAACTTTGCTGGTAGAGATGTGAGGTAAAACCCGGCAGTGTCCATGGCAAGATAAGCGGTTTCGTGCTGTACAATAAATTCAGTAAGCTCCTGGTTGTTCATCTTTTTTCTGTTTATACTGGTGCAATGTCTAGACCTTTCCAGACTCATCTATGCTCCACATTTTGATTTATTTGTAATGTTTGCCCGTAAAATCTGTAGTCTTAGTTGCTTGAAACCTCTTGTTTTCTGAATCCATAGTTTTGCTTAGTTACATCTGATGTTTGCTCGTCAAACATCATAGAGTTTCTTTGGTTGTCACAAATTATTTTTACCTTGTTACCTTGCGACCTCGACCACCCAAAGTGCATCAACCTGTAGGTCCGGAAACCTCCAAACGCGCGCGCGGCCGAGCTCGGGATGACTTTTGGAAGTGTGCTACTGTTCATATGGCTCTGACTGTTCATTAGTAGGTATATGTAGGTATCCCCATATTTAATATGCTGATGCGGTCACCAAGCCGGCAAGAGCCATGGGAATGAACGACAGGGGGGGGGGTGAAGTGTCCTGGTTTTTTTTCGCCCCAAACTCTTCCATTTGCATCCATTTGCGGAGTCGTATTGTTGAAGGATGTTTCATAGAATTGGATGATGGGAAAATTTACTGGTTTAAGCCCTATATTTGATGGTAAAAACAATGGTTTCCGGTTAAGATTTTCACTTAAACCAATCCAATGAATGTTGAGGTGGTGATGATTCTCGGAGCTGTTTCTCTTTAAACCAATGGGTACGTGTCACGTGAGATTTTCAACTCGAGGCAGTCGGACTTACGGAACCTGTTTGAGCCACAGAATTTGGGAGAAAAAAATCGTGAAATGGTGTTGAGATTGAGAAACATAGGAGCTTCATTCACAAGCCATGTGTAGCACATCCTGGCTAGACTGGGTCCTTGGCGCTGAAAGATAAATAACTTATGTACTGTCCAGTGGTGAATGGAGGGTGCCATTAGGATCTATGGCTGTATCCATATTCCCAGCCTCCGCTCATCAAACATGGCACAACCATATTTCAATTAAACATATTTAAACTACTGCAGATTTCCGACATGTTTGATCATCTTCCCAGTCAAAGCCAGCCATGAGATCCATTATGTTTCAACAAGACCCTTACCACCCAAAAATTGGCAGGTGGATTGATGTTGAAACCAGCCATAGGTTGATTCGTGGCGATGTTCATCTTCTTTGGGTGTTTTCTATCAGTTACAATCAGTTCTATCAGTTATGTCACATGTCCATGTCATATTCCCATGTAATGCTGCACGTTTTGGCGTTTGAAACCAGCAATTCACCCGCTCCGCGCCTGCGCCTGCAACTGACATTTCAAAATGAAAGGGTTGGTACATTATAGTCGCATGGGTTTGCTAAACAAGTCCTTTATATATATATACTTTATACATATATATATATATATTTATCTTTATATACTTGCACTGCTCATCAATGGCCAAATAATTTAAAATATATTTTCTGACAGTTTTGTCGATCCAGCAGGGCCATTGCGACGAAAGTTCCATGCACGGCACCAAAGCTCCTGAATTGGATACCACTCAACAGTCCAAGGTGAACACATCAAGATCCCACAAATTACCAGATCAAAAAGTTTCAGCATGGGTCAAATCTAGGCTTCCAGCAAAGAACGATCAAAGTTTGCGAGTTTGTGATCCTCCAAAATAGGATCATGATGCCCATAGACATATTTTTTCAACAGAGGGGTGGCTCAACCAGCAAACCCAGAGCCTTCAAACCGAAAAAAATGGCGATGCTTGCAATATCTTGCAATATCATATTCAACCCTTGATTTTTCACGATGAGTTGCTGAATCTTTTGAGGTCATTTGGGGGATTTTATGGGACCCAGAAGGATACAGTTACCAGGTCGCTGCCCTCGCCATGCGCCGTTCCTTTTGGGTGTCAGAATGCAAGGTCTGGGGTTCGACGATATTGGCAGGATGGGGAGGATGGGGAACCAGTCGCTGACCTGGCAACAAGTTTGCAAAAATTGGCTTTGGAAGATGATACCCGGCCTGGTAAACACAGAAAAAGCTATTGAAAATGGCCATAGAAATAGTGGCTTTACCCATTAATAGCATGGTTATTTTCCATAGCTATGTTAAATTACTAGAGGGTACTTTTGATGCTTTTGATATTGAAAATGGATGAAACTCGCAACTTTAGGATCTTTAGGGGTACGGCTACTTGATAGATTTTAGTGTTGAGCTGCTTTGGACAATTTCAAGAGGCAATGCCGCGCTTCTGTCTCAGGTTTGTTGCCCAATTGCAACTGGCTCATTGCAAGGTAAATTGTCTTGTAACGTGAGACATATTAAATATGGTAGGGTCATAGCTTGTTGGTATCCCCCATTTTCACGCAGAACCGTTTGTACATTCATGTGATGAGGATGTGGGTACCTTGTCAATTAAAATTATGTAGGTACTAGTTATTCTTTCCCATATATATATAATGTTTATATATATATATATACGGTATATTTATATATACACACATATATGACTTCTGGTATTTATCATCTAGCTGTGGCTCTGTTTGGCTGGGCCACACGCGCGCCTTCAGCCTCGCTGAACTTGAGAGATGGCACTGGAAAATGAGTTGCAAGGAATGGACATAGTGTTCATGGTTCTGTGATGTTGGGTCGCGAGGCCTTCTGCTTCTATGACCGGGAAACCCAGGGATAACTCGCTACTTGGAGGGCGTGGCCAAATTCGGAAATGGGAGGCTAACAAGGGTATCCCATGCAGAAGTGGAGGCTTAAGCATGGTTGATACTTGCATGCATATATATTTATATACAAATATGTTTATTAATATATTACTATACATGTGATTTAACTGTTAACCAATAGAAAGGACAATGATCAGCAGTTTTTGATAGATACTGTAATAACAACAAAAAGCAAGTGGAGCCTTAAATACCGCAAGACAGTTGCTGTTGACTTCCCGACATGCTGTAAACAGGTCTGGCCACTTCTTGGATGCTGAAACCGGGGATTGGATTTATAGTGGTCCAATTTGGATTTTTAATCGTGATTTACGCAATACCACATCTTTATGATCTAATAATGATGGGAATGTGTTTTATGTTTCACTTTCCTGTGTACACGACTGCGACAGACATAAACAAACGCAGAATGGGCTGAGCAAAGACAAACCACATGGTTTCATTGATACACATTGTTGAGAACAGTTTCCAACTTGTTAGCTTTCATATTTGTGATGCCGGTCACTATTGATGTATCAAGTGATCGTCCTACCAGGATGTCATGTCAAGGTTGATTCCATGTCAACACATGCATTAAAAAACATACCTAGCTGTCAAATATATTGAACTACATTTATTAAAAGACCCCATATGATCCCATATGCATCATACATTCAACTGTACATACCACAATCGTTTAAGAAGCCACAAGCTACCAGGTGCCACGGCGATTTGGCATAGCACCGCCCTTGCGGCATGGGTCTACGGTGCGCCAGGTGCGCCAGGTCTCACGTCTTCCTGAAAATGATGCCCCCAAAATGGCAATTTAATGGTGATTAACCAATATGGTATACTCCGAAATATATCATATGGGTTAATCCCTAAAAATGATTTCCCAACTCATATTGACGTATACCCCAAATAACATAATGGTGGTTATATCCATTGGTGGATATATCCGTAGGTGGTTATATCCATTGGTGGTTTTATCCATTGGTGATCATTGGTGGTTATATCCAATGGTTATTCAATATTAAATGGTCATTTATGGTGGTATGGTGGTTATATCCATTGGTGGTATGCAAATATGGTGGTTAACCAATGGATTTGGGATATTCCATTTTCAGACAAACCCAATATGGATATTGTTAGGATATGATCTGATAAATCATGTTGCGACCTCACCTCGCAACGTCACATTTTGAAGTGATGGTTAGGATTCGGGGAGTCATCCCCAAATGGCCGCAAGATTTTCAGGCGAGATCTTGAACCATTCAGTGCCTCGGGAATGGGGCATCACCCAATGCTGTCAATTAATATCATGTATCAAGATATTTTACCTATAAGATTAATTAAAGACATGTTGGGGTCTTCCACATGTATATATTTCGATGATGGTAATATTATGTTTGATGGAAACACATTTGGGGTCTAAAATTGTGGTTTTAAACCAAACCAGTGCGTATTGATGTATCTTTGAGAATCGAGTGCCAGGAACAGGTTGGATGACGCCCATGGTTAGGAACTGTACATCTTACGCATTGCATTTTAAAAAACAATGCTTCGGAAATCAAGGAAGTCGCCTCCAAAACATGTTGGTGAACAATGATTAATCAATAGTTTTGAAAGCTGTTTTCAGCAAGCTGAACCAAGTAGAGAGGTGGCTGACAATAGTTTTTTTTGCGCTGGCATTGCGTCCAATGATGATCTTTGGTTACAGCCAGTTACAGCTCAAATGATGCTATGTGTGTCGGCATGTTGCAGACATTCCTGTTCCCGTGTTTGTTGCTTAGAAATTTACCGTAATATATAGACGGGTTCAAGCCCCGTTGTCAGCAATGTAGTGTCTCATTTTCCGCTGGTGAAATCATGTTTGTTTGGTCGTACGGTAAGCCCTCAATTTTGCATATTTTACTTATGAAAAACAACCGCAATTTTAGTTCGCGTCCGGCTGGTAGAAGCTCGCGCGTGTCTTTGGGGGGTGCATGATCAAATCTCCTGTGTTTTACGGGGTTTTTGTTTTGCTGGAGTTTAGAAGGGCAAAACGAATTGACTTTTTGAAGGCACAAATCATGTATATATGTATTTATTTATTTAATTATTTATTTATATATATATTGACAGCCTATACTTCATACAAGAGCATATAAGGTCAATAACATGTTGGTACATCAACATCATATATTTGTTCAAACCAGTCTTTATTGAAGCCAGATCAAGTTAGTTATGATTTGACTTCATATTAGTAAAATGGTTCATAGGTCGTTTTCTTGACCCACCTTTGGTACATGAATCATAATCGTCAACATGTTTGCTTGCTGCAACATCCCGTTTTGTTGTTGTTGTTGTTCCTACAATAAAATAACCCGACTTATAAAAAAGTCAGGGATGTCAACAGCCGACACGCAGAGCAAGATGAGCAATGCATGATGGATTGTCATGTGGTGTCATCCAGCAAGCAACAGTTGATCATCCATTTTATCGATTCTGTTGGGGACCATCGGTTGTATTTGGAACCCTGGAAGTGAAGTCATGAAGGACGTGGAGATGGTTTCTGCAAACCCAATGTTGTGCATGACATGGACGCAACAGGTTCGGACGTTATTGCCCCCCCAACCCACCCACCCCAAAACCACCAAAGATGCATTTCGTATTGCGGTTTTCTACCAGCCCAACACCTTTTAGTTGGCTATATATATATATATGTTTGTTTTATCCATTAATATCCCGTTTGTTGTATTTCGTTGTATATATTATAAAGATTAAATTCATATTTTTGTAACTTAAATCACACATCTTGTTGATTAAACATATTTTTATATAAATGTTCTAGTCGACCCTATCCCCATGCTTGCGTGCTGAAAATTAGTATCCACATGGTTCCTCGGCACACAACACTTGACATCATCGCAGATCGAGTTGTGCCGGCACCCTTGCGGATTGGCGCCATCCTTCGGACCGCGGTCAAGTTGTTTGGTATATTTATACCACTTGTCAAAAATGATGATTTTCCTGGGGGATGGTGGGTTTATGGCATTGTTTTACCCGCATTAATTAATAGTTCATACCCTCTGGTAATGACTAACAGTTTGCTATTGAAAATGGCCATAGAAAGTTCGTTGATTTACCCATCAAAAATGGTGATGTTGCATAGTTATGTTAGTTTACCAGAGGGTTGCCATGATTCACCATCAGACGTTGTGATTTTTCACCAACCATACTTGGGACTACTTGGGGATATCATGTGATACCGGATATGTACCCCTTCGGATGTTCATCATCATCCTCATCATCCTCATCCTCATCCTCATCCTCATTGCCACATTCCCCAAACCAATGACAAGATTGGCAGATCCACCAGGACCCATGAAAGCCAGCAGATGATCAACGTCGGGTAGCCGAGGGGCTGGGCAAGATGGGCATTGCCACAAGTTGGTGGATGGCCATATATTGCCACTTATCATGTTGCACCCATTTGGTTGCTGACTTTTTGCTGCAGTCAAGTCAGCCGCAACAAAGTGCAAATTGGATAACAAGTGATTTGCTTGGGATGTTGGGTCGTGGGGCTTTACCATGTTTTACCAACGCAATTTGTGAGCAGCAACGCAAATAAGCCGCAAATGGATGTGCATTTATCTGGAAGCATTGATCGAGTGCCACTTGCAGGAAGCCCGATCAAGTTCATATCCAACATGTCAAAAAGATTCAGCACGTATGTCATGATGTGGGGGTTTTGAATATGTGAAAGCATGAGGAGGAAACAAAACACATCCAACACGTTCCTAAACTATGCTGAACGCTGATCATTGGGTTCAGGACATTTTAATATATCAGTCAGACACACTGTATAATTTGTGACTGGTGGTGGCTGATGTTTGGCTGATTCCTATAGATTTGGGACCTTGAAACAATGTTGTTTAGAACTCGGAAATTGTTAATGGTTGTTGACACCATATATCACTTATTGTTTTAGCTAACGGGCCGCCTAACGACCCCGTGTTTTTTTAATTTGTTTTTTGTGGCGTCACGATGCTTCATTTGAGCCAGCGGGTGGGAAACCGTACCCTTTTTTTGTTGTGTTTTTGCAGTTTGTCGGGTGGAGGTGGGTTTTGGACTTCGGGCGGGGGCTCGTGATTTTGTTGTTACGCCCTGAACTTGCTCATGCAACTTCCACCACGCTCTTGATGCTACGCTGTGAACTTGCTCATGTAACTTCCACCACGTTCTTGATGCTACGCTCTGAACTTGCTCATGTAACTTCCAGCACGCTCTTGGTGCTACGTTCTGAACTTGCTCATGTAACTTCCACCACGTTCTTGATGCTACGCTCTGAACTTGCTCATGTAACTTCCAGCACGCTCTTGGTGCTACGTTCTGAACTTGGTCATGTAACTTCCACCACGTTCTTGATGCTACGCTCTGAACTTGCTCATGTAACTTCCACCACGCTCTTGATGCTACGTTCTGAACTTGGTCATGTAACTTCCTCCATGGTCTTGATGCTATGCCCTCCTTTTTTTCATGTATACTGTAAATCAGGCCGAAATTGTTTCCGAAAATCAGGTTTCATGTGTCAATTTGAAACGACTGGCAGGCCCATCAAAATAACCATCATTGGTTTTTCACACCTCCATCGGGTCCACTCCAGTCCTGGTTGCTTTTCGTCAGCACTGTGAACGCCCATGGCGGTCTTCGTTCCCGGCCCCGGTGCAGTCGGGCTGGAGACCAGGTGGCCAGATTTCCATGCGCAAGGTGTATCT
Organism: Cladocopium goreaui; assembly: GCA_947184155.2. NCBI lineage: Eukaryota > Dinophyceae > Suessiales > Symbiodiniaceae > Cladocopium > Cladocopium goreaui. Next base: position 254,776 of record CAMXCT020000016.1, read on the forward strand.
TAAAATGGGGTATACCCACAAATTATATAGTGTTGATGTTCGATGAATTTGATGTTTTCTGGGTTTTGGTTGAGTGATTTCCTGGAGCGCAGGCACTTCAAACATTCACATTTGTGGCCTGCCCAAGTTATGATTCGTTTTATAGGCCTTGTAGGTGTTGCAGCTGGTCATGACAGTTGATGCATGGATATTGCTCTCAGGGTTTATTATCTTGATTTTGAAATGATTGGGGTGCCTACCTTTCAGGGTAGGTATAGTAACAATATCATACAGATGCATATTACCATATTATAATATTATCATACTCTTATTTTATCATATGTTCATATTGTTGTCTCATGATTCCTGATAGTTTGCATGTATGACCATACGAGTTTGAACCTTGGTATACACTTCCATGATGATCCTACTCAATGCTTGGTCAATTATTGTGGCTATAATTTCGGCTATAATACTATAATTATGATAAACCACCCACAAACCGGAGACAACCACATTTGGCGGACCTCCTACTAAGTATCACATATGCTGCGCATGGTCCTTCTGCTTTTTCAACTAACTTTTTTTGACACCCCCAACAATATTGGGAAAATCGTCTCAATTAGCTATGCAGGCCTATATCTATGCAAATTGACACCACACGTGACGATGTGTCGAAATCTCTGATAATTATACTGTGTCTATATTCCATGTATTTCATTATTTCATTGTCCAACAATCAAAGTCACAAAGTCCAAGGTTAGAATAGAACTCACCAACATGATTTTCAGATGTGAAACCATTTCAAAACTCAAGCCGGGGTCCATCCTCCATGGTCCATGGCCATTTTGAAACGGGCCCCCAGCTTTCTCGGCCCCAGGGGAGGGGGCCACGGGGGCCACGGGAGCCATGGGAGAGCCGGAACTGGAGCGGATCTTGAGTCTCCTGGCCCGGTGGTTTTGAAAGTTGCTGGCCCGGTGGTGTTTGGTAAGTTGGCTAATGTGGGTAAAACAATAAACAATCCCCAGGAAAATCAGCATTTTTATAGGTGGTATAAATAAACCATTCCCAAATGGGTGGTTTATGGCCTTGTTTTACCAACATTACTGTAATTGATGTTAATTCATGATTGGCTATCATGAATTTTCACCAGTTATTTACTAATTAATTATGGACCATTGAGCAACATGGACTAAGTTATTTGGTAAAGAATTGGTTGGTCAACAAACCAAGAAAGTGTATCAAAGTGTACTATAGATGTTACTTGGCAGGAAAAATCATAAAGGACTCGCCAATATTTTATTTGAAACGCGGTTAAGGCAGAGATGCAAGAGACGCGGGGGGTGCCCCATGGTACCCCTGGGGTCACCCATTTCTGGTGAAATCACTTTGTTGGGATTTTACCAATGTTTGTTGGTTTAACCTATGTTAAAAAAGAAAAAGCAAACGGTTCACAACTATCCCGCTGTCTGTGGTGGAAAGGTCAATCTTTTTTTTCACTTCCAATGTTTGTTGCTTAGATAGTGTTAAACATGTTAAACATATAGATGTTTTTTTTTCTGGTTGGTGGCTTCAAACATTTTTATTTTCCATAATATATGGGATAATCATCCCCATTGACTTTCATATTTTTCAGAGGGGTGGCTCAACCACCAACCAGTTTTGGTTTGATTCAAACCTGTGAAATGTTTCAATCAATCCTTTTCAGTCGACCCGTGGACCCCAAAGCTGGTTGGTTGTTTCCAATATATATATATATATAATAACCTGGCTGTGTACTTTTAATACTTCCATAAATTGCTAACAAACTGGGGATATTTACAAACCATAAATAGTTTACCAGAAATTGGTGATATTTACAAGTTCATTTGCTAACCAATCTAGCCATTAGGTATATACGGTATATTTAATATATTTATAGCAAATCAACCATTGGAGATATGTCCTAGCCATTGGGGATATTTGCTAACACCTCAATATTTACCAACCATTACAGCAGAATACAGTAAATCTGATTAGTAAATATTACTTAATATTTAATATAGATCTGATTCTTCCATATTTCTAGATGTTACTTTCACTATTTACTAACCATTAGTAAATACACTTACCGTAGAATATTTACAAACCAGATCTAGCCCCTAAAAGTGATCGTTCACAGCGCAGGTGAATTGTCAGAGAAACGCTGGGCAAATCCTGCGACTTGGCCTTGCCGATGGTTTACAATAGGTGATTTCATGGGGAGACAGTTATTAACCACAAATATTTATATTAACAATTATTAACAATTATTAACCAATGGTTATCCAACCATAAACCATTATTATCCCATTATAATCTTATTATTGGCCACTATTATTACCCTCTGGTTATTTAACATAGCCATGCTATAGATGGCCCTAATCAAAATAGATTATTTTTCCAGCTATTTGCACCTCCATTGATGGTTGGGATTTTCCATGGCTATGTTAAATAACCAAATGGTATATAGCTGAATATGAATGGAATGGCATACTTACTATGCCATGTTAGACTGTGTATATGTATACAAACAACTGTATATATTATATATACAGTATATACACAAGGGATATGTTTATATATATATGGTGAAACAAACAACTGTGTATACATAAACAGCTTAGCTTATCGTTTGGGGAAAGTCCCGTCTTGAGCTGAATCTGCCCCCAACGTTAGGAGCGACTGGGAGAGGATGCAGATGCAGGCGATGGCCAATTTATCCAGCACGAAAGCTGGGATTTTGATGTGTTTCTATGGGGATTTAATGATGTTCAATGGGAATTGAATGGCGATTTTATGGCGAAGAATGGTGGGTTAGTAACCTAGATTTGCGGAACATATCAAAAATTGAATCTTTACTTTCGACATGGTAAATCCATCATTTGGAGAATCTATGGAGAAGCTGTGTTTTTCAACAACTGAAATAGATCTTTCAGCAACTCCCAGTTTCTTGATGGCAATTTTGAATCAATAATTATTTGGTTGGTGGTTTCAAACATTTTTTATTTTCCATAATATATGGGTCGTCATCCTTCCCATTGACTTTCATATTTTTCAACATGGTTATTGCACCACCAACCAGTTATGCTTGTCAGATCGCCATGACTTTGCTGGTGAACATCCATAGCCAGTGGTGTTCCTATTTGGTTGCTGCTTCAAACGTCACATCCCTAGTTTAGTTGCTCAAAAGTGCAATATTTATTGTAATGATAAAATATGATAAAATAAAAAAAAACATGTTCGCAAAGGAAAACATACATGCTTGGTAGCCAAATTGCATTGCACTTTCTATCGCTCACAGCCCACATGTTTGCCACTTGAAGCTCAGTTTGGTGTACATATGAATTGATTGATGAACTCATTGGTTGGCCTCCCGTGTTTTACATCATTGTTTTTTTCTGCCGGATGATGAGCATCCCTTTTGGAATAGTTACTTAATGTTACTTACCTATTCGCCTATTATGTTCTGTTGTTACTATATCTTACTATCTATCATTACTACTGTATATATATATATATCCATTAGCTATCTATCGTCTATCTACATCTACCTGTTCTAGAATGTTCTAGAGATATGTTGTAGAATGCCATGGTTCATAGCATGTTCGCTGCTTTGTTTCAGTGACATCCTGTTCCACTGGTTGGTCAGTTGATGGGTGAACGCCATCTTTACCAATAGGTAAATGAAGAAGAACGTGGCCCGTCCGCTACTTTTCCAAAAAGTTTACCCTCTGGTAAACGTTTACAAAAAACTATGGAAAATAACATTTTTTCATGGGAAAATCAACGATAAATGTCCATTTTCAATAGCTATATTAATTTGCCGGAGGGTATGTTTGTTTTCAATATATAGTACAATTAATAACTAGCTAATCGCACAATGAACTCAAATACTGAACTATGACAACAAACTACGACAAAGAACTATCACACTAAGCTACACTACCACGATGAACTATCACAATGAACTATGACGATGAACTAGCATTAACTACTGAAACCATTTAGATTATAGCGGTACTATTTTCATAACTATCTACTGGGCCATTAAAATGAACTATCATTAAATAGATATGTACATTAATTCAGCATAAGATAGTACAGTACTATTGATAGCATGATTCACTATTGATAGTTGAACTCTTATATTGCTACCACTGCTACCACTAACGCCAGTATGTGATCTATAATAGTGATGAAATAGTATTTTTGATAAGTACATTACAAAATGTAACACTTGGATAGTACAGTATCCATAATTCCTTTTTGATCTATCTATCACGTCATCCAGCAAGTAATCAAACTTATAAGTGCTCGCCTCGCAATGACTATCCAGATCTATCTAAATTCTTATAGAGCTATTTCGGTTCAAATAACTAACACTTAGAAATCTCTCAGCAACTATCGAAACTCTAATAGTACTCCATTAGTGTAATACATCAGCATTGGATAGTACATCATAGTACTGTTGACAACTTCATCTAGATCTATCATCTCAGATCTATCTACAGATCTACAGTAGGTGCTTCCCAGATATTAATAGCCGTATCTGTCGGATTCTTAATCATCTACCCAGACTCTAATACTACTCCATTGAAAACTAATATATAACTATTCACTTTCCATGAAATTCACATTAAATCACCCATCAAAACACCATTAAATATCATTTAATCCGAATCCCATTAAATTCCCCTTAAATACAATAAAATCGCACTAAATCCTAATGACATTCCCATCAAACCACCATTTTTTTATCCTTTTTTGGTGGTTTCACCTGCTAACTCTGACCCTTCGATGCAGGCGCCATGACGTCCGACACTCTGCAGCTCTGTGGCCGTTTGGCGACCGCGCTGCGGCAGTGCGCCACGGCCAGGGAGGCGATGCCGATGCCATGGCTCCATGGTGCTGGAATATTTACCAACATTTGCCCTAAAAATCACCCAGTTTTGTAGGATAATGATGGATAATGTAGGTAATATATTCCATACATGGAGCATCTGAGTTTTGTAGGTTTTCGTTCAGTATTGATTAGAGATAGAATGTTATAGATATTTGATAGGCTTAAGTTTTGATAGATTTTGATTGGGTTAGATTTAGATTTGATTAGAGATGGATGGTTGCATGGTTGACGATATTAGGGGAGATTGATAGGGAAGTGCGTAATTTTGAGATGCATGTTTACATATATATATATATACATATGTTTAGATGTTTAAATATGTAATACATATATAGTAATATATTTATATTTATATGCACACCATATGGTAGGTTTTAAGTTGACATTATACTTGGGTAGGATGATGCCACAAAAAGATGATCGGTGCGGTGGAACTGTTGCAACTGATGTGTCAATTCTTAGAGGATCAATAGATAACAAGGCTGGTTGGTGGTTTAAATATGTTTAAATCAGTCTCAGGTAATCTAACATAGCTATGGAAAATCCCAATTTAATCATCTACATAGCTATGGTAAACCAGTATTTACATTAATGTAAATCATCTATGTTTATAGGCCATCCATTTGTGATCCAGTTGGGATGATCGCACCAACAACTTCAAGGCAATTCAGTACCTACAAGGTGTGCCCCAAAGACTTAAGCTTGTTGGTTCCTAAACCCTACGAATATAGATACATCATTCATGATATATCTACATATATCCACGATACGCCCAGCTCTTACCACTCATAAACCAACTGTGACAACGCACCGGGCACTACCTTGTTTCATTATTCCCTTTCATATGTTTATAGGTTGAAACCTCTGAGCCTGGGGTTTCACTGCCATCAACCCGTTGGCCCATAGCTTTGAGCTCAATAAAAAAACACGGTGGCCAACCAGCGATGAACCAAATCCATAACTATAAGTGTTTCTGGACCAAAGTGACAACAATTTTGGTCAAACATACGGGTAACGCACATCGCACATATGCAGTCATATATTACATATATCTATATATACACCATTATCTATCTATTTATGGATATATATATATATAGATTTTGTTTGACTGTATATAGTGCTAACATCATTAGAAGAAACATCGAACCGCTGTGGTCACCGTGCTGTGCTCACCGGGCATTGGGCACCATGGCGACCTTTGGCAGCACGGGTTGTGGCTGGATGGAGCCAAGGGCCGTTTTTTTTTTTTTTGTGGCGGGGTGTCTATCTTTTCATACGTTATTTAACATAGCTATGGAACATGGCCCATTTATAGATGGTTTACCTATTAAAAATGGTGATTTTCCATGGCTATGTTAAATAATCAGATGGTATATATATATATATATCCGTATATATCTATAATATATATATATACAGTATATAAATATATCATACACTCTATCATACTATGATGCTCACACCACGTAGTAAGTGCTTAAGCACGTGAGGTTATGGTGATTTACAGCTAGAATAGCCCACTTAGGGGACTTAGCAGTGAGGAGGTCTGACTTTCTAAGAAGCATTGTTTGATGGTGACCTTGTTGGGAAGGTAATCTCTCTCCCAAAAAAATCAAAGTTCAAGGATAGATGTAAAGACCTGCTTTCCTGTAATCTGTAGATGTTTCCTTAAATCAGTCCACTTGGAAACAACTTTTGTTTTCGCACCTCAAGGCCTAACACCTTCGGGTTTAGGGGGTCCACCAACCCGGAAATGCTGGACTGGATATCATTTGGGTTGGTCCATCTACATTTTTCCCTTTCTTTCTTGTTTTTTAAACATGTTTGGGCCTGGGGTTATATATACCCCATGCGTCAGAGGCCTCCTTTTGTGAGGCCTCGACCTCGTTTGAAACGAAAGGCCTAAAATGGCCATGATGGCCCAACGGTTTCACCAAGAAATGTTCTTAGGTGTCTCTTGATTTCAATATTATACTGTAGAATACTATAGAATATAGACACCAGGATTTATGTCAAAGTCAAAAATTATGTTTGGCTATTTATTTCATTTTGTTTTTTCGGAAACAAAAAGCAGGTATATGTTTCGGTAAAAAAAGGCCAAAAGAAAAACATGAGCCGTAGAATGGCCGTGGAACAACTTTGGAAAGACCTTCAAATGCCGTGGAAAGGCCTGAAAAAAAAAACATGGAAATGCCTAAATAAAGCGTGGATTTGCAATTTTCTTATGCTTTGTCGACAGTGCTCAAAACCCAGTGTAGTGGAAGTATATATATATATATAGATCATCACCAACGGGTTTATTGTTGGGGGTCCTATTGGAACTGACACAATAACTGAGGCTTCATTTGCCTTTGGCTATATAGATTTACCTCTGCCCACAGGTCTCCTTTTTGCCTTCGGCCCGGCAGGGCCCCTTGGCACTGCGCTGCACAACGAGCCCATCTCGGAAGCCTCTGAGCCGTCGGATACGATGGACACACCAAGGCAGGAGATGTCCACGACGTCCACCGGCACGCGCACCAAACGACCCAGGAAGAGCATGGTACAAGTGAAGCTTGGGCGATTTCCAAATTTGAAGATCTCTTGGGAGGATTATATGATGGATTTTACGGATTATATGATTTTTGAATATTTTGGCTGATGCAATACAGGGATACACATACTGTGTTTGTATATGTATATATATATATATTATGGATGACGGATGGTGGATGATTGGATTTTGGTTGCTGATCCCCCTTGATTGTGGCCATAGGTGGGGTTGACCATCAGCAAAATCACAGGAGATGGGGATATGTTATCTCCGTATGCAACGCTATGTATCTATATATGTATCTTTACTACATTAGACTAGTTGAATTTTTAGACATATGATACATCAACCTACATTGCATCATTTTACACACATCGCCATATATGATATTTACATATACAACATGTTATATATTCACACATATACAGATATTATATTTAGACATATGATACACATCTATACATATATGCAGTATATACTTACACCTGGCGATCGCCATTGTGGCCTCGTAGCTGAAACCCTTGGGTCAAACATCCTACTGGACACCTGGAAATATGAGTCGAATATAATCATGCTAGAAACACTATTTCTCTGGGGATTGCTATAAAATGCTGGATGTTCCCATTTTATTCCACTGTGGTGTCGTGCACCACAGGGTGACCATTTTTTGAGCCATCATGCGATTGGTTCAAGCGGGTCAATTATTGCCATTTTGATATATTTAAATTTTAATGTCTAGTTAGTGCATATTTTCTTTGGTCTTTGGTTGATTTCCACCGTTTGCGAACGCTGGGGTTTATTTTTTTCGAGTCGTAAGGACCGGCAACTTCATCCAGCACGACGGCAAGAGCGCTGGCGGTCAGGACTCCAAGTCCAGAAGGAGCAGCAGCAAATGGTTGCACAAAGTCATGAAGAGCTGCTTGGTGGCTGAAACCTGCTGAAATCCGCAACAAAAACCGCTTGAAAAACCCAACAAAAATAAATCATGTGGAAGAGTCACTGTGCGAAAAAAAAAGCTGCTAACCATGATTTGGAAGAGTCATCGAACAACAACTACTGTATAATCCAGTGTATATATATATATATTTACACTGTCTTTATTTTTCTGTTTGTGTGTGTGGATTTGTTGTCAATGATCTAGTTGGTAGCAATTCTCACTCTCACCATATGCAAAAATAATCAAACATATATGAATTCATAGGGGGCATCACCGGCTATAGTTGATAGCTTCAAATTTCACGTTGTTTCATGCCTACTTGGGATGACAATCAACCTAGATTAGTTGATTTATGGATTTTGTGATGCATCAGAGAAGTTATCCATCAGAAATGGCAGTTTTGCATCACACGTTTTGTTGGTGATCGATTCAAGAAGCATCGGTTGCATCCTCATTTCTGGTGAAACCACTGTGGTTTCCCCATGGGTTGACAGCCCAGCGGTCAGTGTTATATCATCTTACCACCCCCAACGAACCGTAGCGAAGCCGCTTCCAAGTCCCTATTTGGCGGGATCTATGCTTGTTGTATAGGAAATGTAAATCCATTTGTTCATTTTTTTGAATTTCCAGGGTGCTTATTGGTTTTATCCGTGAAGGATTGGTAACCCAGGTCATTTTCCACATGTTTGCTGCCTAGATCTAGTTGTTTATGCTTCAACATCTTTGGCCAACAGGTCCAACACAATTGTTATATTATATACCTCAAAAATAGAAGATATTAACTACTATTTTTGTACCCCATCTTCTATGTGTTTGGTTTTTTGAAAGGCGTTTTGGGAAGAATCACATAGATGTCAAAATAGAGCCAAAACCAGGGTCGGAAAGGATTTTGGAGCCCGCTTGGAGGACCTTGCTGCGGATCCACTTTTGGATCTTCTATGTGTTCGGTAATTTTTGACCTCATCTTCTATGTGATTTGATCTTCTATGTTTCCGGTCCGGGGCGTTATCTGCAGCCAAGGCAAAATGGAAAATGTGAGTTTCAGCGCTATTTGGTATCAGCGCTATTTGGAAAATTTGAGTTTCAGTGTTTCTTCGCCCCGGACCGGACACATACATACATAGAAATAGGGCTTCTGCCACACCGATCAAATAGAAGATATTCATTGAATATATTGAATTAATTTCCATGGCGGATACCCCTCCCAATTAATTATTGAATATCTTCTATTTAGCCGGTCAATTTGTACACCAATATCTTCTATTTGGTTGGTTTTTTTCAACCTGATTTGGTGCTAACATCACGCCCCAAAAAAGCAAAAAAAAAACACGAGGTTCTTTGCGTTTTTCCACAAGAAGTCTAAAAAATGGCCCGTCGCAGATGGTCCTATGTTTCTATAGTATCTTCTATTTGACCTGGACATGTGAAAACACTGCAAATACCAGTGTTTCAGTGCCCTGGTATGTCAGAAGGTCTGTGGGTTAAAATCTGAAAAAGGACATTAAATAACCCTCGAGACCGGCTCTTGGAGGAGCCTTTGCGACAAGGAGTATCTTCTATCTGGTTTGTTGATTTGACACCCCCAATTTTGCATTTTCTATGTGTTTTAACTATTTAATTTCTTCTATTTTTGAGGTATGAAATATAATTTCTATGTCTTATTTGACTAAATCCCCATGTTTGGCGCTTAAATTCCAAGAGTTTATGCTTACACATCCCCATTATCTATCATATATTTGATGGTCGGTCAAATCGGCCATATCCCTATTTTCCATCCTTAAATCTCATTTGTTCATGACTAAACCAGTTAAATCCGCCATGTTTTCACGAAAACGTCCATCGTTTTGTGGATTCTGGTGGTGCCCAGAGGTTACTACGTGGCCAACTTTATGGCCCTGGTGGTCCTGTTGGATGCCTACTGCACCTGCGCAGGCATCGATGCGCGTGCGGCCGCTTGGGAGCACGTTTTGAGGATTTGTAATTGATTAGGGGGTTTGGAAATGGATTCTGTGGTCTTAAAGTCCATGGGCAGGTTTCATTGTTTTTTTTCTTTTCGTTGGTACCTTTATTTTGTGGATTTTACGGTGGAAACTATGGGATTTACATGGGTTTACAGGATTTTCCATAGGATCTATTTGGATTTGTAGCGATTTTTGAAAAACAATGAGGACACAACTTGTGATTCTTGCAATGAAATGCCGTTCACCTGGATGCTTTGGTGGTTGGTAGGTGGTAGTTTGCACAACATTGGAATATGGCCATATATGATGATGGTATAGGGGATATACCTCCAAAAAATTGGGTAAATTCGGGGGTATCAATTTCTAAGTTCCCTTTATAGTTTGATGAAATTCGTACAACGATTTCCCAAGGCAAAGCATGAACCTGATGTCGCTTTGCTGGTGATCTCCGATGTGTGCTTGGTGCTCTACACTTTGGAACTGTCGCTTGGCTGTTGGAGAAGACGTGCCCTAAATGGGTTGAAACATGTTACCCTCTGGTAAACTAACGTAAATATGGAAAATCACAATTCTTAATGGGTAAATCCACTATAAATCCACTATAAATGGCAATTTTCAATAGCTATGTTAGTTTACCAGAGGGTCAACAATTTCAATTTCTGAAGTCTTGCTGAACATTCCAGTTGGCAGGATGATTCCCATTGTCATGACTTCGGGCACTTTTGGTAGGTTTAAATTAAGTTTACATTTACATGTTTGGTTTCTTATTTGCATAGTTGTATTTCTGCAAAGGCTCTCCGTCCAGTCGGGACTGACGCATTATTGGATGCCATGCAGTGTTGGGGCTATATGCTATTACATGTTCATGCGTGTCTTTTGATTTGGTTTGCACGTCTGTGTTGTTTTCAGCGTGTTTCTTTATTTTCATATCTCTGACTGAGAGCATTCCCAATCTATACAAAATATGTATACGTTAGATATGCCCCAACTTGTGCAAGGCTTTGTGGTCCATCAAGTCGTCCCCATTGTCCTTTCTCAAATCACAGGTTGTTTTTCGCTTTCGAGAATCCCATATCCGGGATGAGGCTGTCCTTTCTCGACTCATCTTGTTGGGATGAGCTGATTGACCGACCATTGGGATGTGGGTTTTACAACATCCCCCCCAAAACAGTGGTTTTTTATATACGGTAAACCATGGTAAAGCCAAATAATCAAAGCTGGTGGTGTTGGTATATTCTATAGGGTTTGCTGATTGACTATCCCTTTTGACGAGGACTGTGATCTTCTATGTCTTCGACAAATGGTCCGTTCTGAAGGATTGGGGGCTGCAGCAGGGATATCTAATCTTCATTTTCTTGCATATCATTTGTTTACAAATTATGCATGTGTATGTATATAAATATATACTGTACACTGTACAAATGACGTATAAGACAAGCTTGGTCTGAAGGCACTGGAGGGACATTATCCATAAGATGTTGCAAAAGATATCTACCTACCTACCTAACCTAACCTAACCTAACCTTACCTTCCCTTACCTCACCTCACCTTACCTCACCTCACCTACCTCACCTACCTACCTACCTACCTACCTTTTTCTATCTATCTATCTATCTATCTATCTTATCTATCTTATCTATCTTATCTATCTTATCTATCTATCTATCTTATCTATCTTATCTATCTTATCTATCTTATCTATCTTATCTATCTTATCTATCTAATCTATCTAATCTATCTAATCTATCTAATCTATCTAATCTATCTAATCTAATCTAATCTATCTAATCTAATCTATCTATCTAATCTATCTATCTTATCTATCTATCTTATCTATCTACCTATCTATCTAACCTAATCTAATCTAACATAATCTAATCTAACCTAATCTAACCTAATCAAATCTAATCTAACCTAATCTAACCTAATCTAATCTGATCTGATCTAATCTAATCTATCTATCTATGTATCTATCTATCTATCTATCTATCTATCTATCTGTCGATCTATCCATCTATCTATCTGTCTATCTGTCTATCTATATGTCTATTTATCTATCTCTTTACCTATCTATCAATCTACCAATCAATCAATCAATCTATCTATCTATCTATCCATCTATCTCTCTCTCTCTTATCTATCTTATCTATCTTATCTATCGTATCTATCTTATCTATCTTATCTATCTTATCTATCTTATCTATCTTATCTATCTATCTTATCTATCTTATCTATCTATCTTATCTATCTATCTATCTATCTATCTAACCTAATCTAATCTAACCTAATCTAATCTAATCAAACCTAATCAAATCTAATCTAATCTAACCTAATCTGATCTGATCTGATCTAATCTAATCTATCTATCTATCTACCTACCTATCTATCTATCTATCTATCTTATCTTATCTTGTCTTGTCTTGCCTTGTCTTATCTTATCTTATCTTGTCTTGTCTTATCTTATCTTATCTATCTATCTATCTATCTGTCTATCTATCTATCTATCTATCTATCTATCTATCTATCTATCTATCTATCTATCTATCTATCTATCTAACATATCTATCTTATCTATTTTATCTATCTTATCTATCTTATCTATCTTATCTATCTTATCTATCTTATCTATCTTATCTATCTTATCTATCTTATCTATCCTATCTATCCTATCTATCTATCTATCTATCTATCTACCTGTCTATCTATCTACCTAGAACTCATCGAATCCCTATATTTGATCCTGATCACTTTATGAACCGCTCGGAAAGGGCGCTCCAAATCCTCACCGGCACCCAGCCTGGCACCTGGCAGTCCTGGAGGTCGACACCCCAGCAATCGTTAATATAATGATAGACAGTTATAGAGTACTAATAGTAATATAGCATTTTTTCAGAGCAGTAAGTACCATAGGTATATATATATATGTATATTATGTGTATCTATGTTGAAAGGACTAATCCTGCTCACCGCAGGATTGGATGATGATTTTGGATGTGATCATCGTGACTCGGCGATCCAGATCCGACCCGGGCGGGCAATTTTCGGTCGCGCCCCAGTTCGGAATCGCTACGTTGCTTGAATTACCCTGTGGTAGTTTAGCATAGCCATGGAACATGGCCCATGTATAGATTATTTAGCTTATATTGAACATAAATAAATTATTAATGATAATATTCCACAGCGATTTTTGTTTACCACAGGGTCATTTCATATTTTTCTAGGTTTGCAGGTGATGAAATGTATATGTGTATATATATATTTAAACAAGGCAACATAAAGCCACAAACATGACATTTGGGGCACCACCATGTGACCCCTGAAATGGAACTTGAACTGAGTAAACCGACTGATGAACGGTAGGTGCCTGGGCTAGAGTGGTCTAGTACTTTGCCATTAGGTACTGTCCTACAAGCTTTCCTATATTGCTCATCTCGTCGGTTTGATGTTTTATTTTTTATATATGTTTTGATGATAATTATCACTGAGCATCTACTAAAAGATAAGTGACGTGAATTGAATGAGTTTTTTTTTCTCACGCAGTAGGTGCATTCTATGCTTCATCCCTGATGGCCCCTGCCCCCAGGCCCGGCATTTTCTCGTCCATCAGTAATCAACACGTTTCTGAAAGTTGATCAACCACCACCATGGCCATGCGTCGCTGCCAGGTGGCTTGTGGTTGGTTGGAGATCGTCATGAACGCTGCGAATGTCATGGAGTTCGGTTTCCTCGGTTCCATCAAGGCGGAGTTTGTTGAAGGGTTCGAATGTCGGCAGCTGGGGCCGGGGGGTTGAGCGGGGAAAATATATTAGGTGAAAAAAACCATCCAATACTGTTGGGTTCCCATATTTTATACGAGTATTGGGAATGTGGGGTATCAATCTGTTGATATACTGTTGGAATCTCCAAAACCAGATACAGTATGGGGTATCAATCTTCTGGCATTTCCCATTTTGTCCATGAAACATAGAGAAAAATTGGGACGACATTGTGGGCTTTGGACTTTGTTGATATGGTGCCCCCTGTTTGGTGGAATTTATCGGAGATATTCTCAGTTGGGTACAAGGTGATGCCCCCCATTTATCTTAACCCCATGGCATACAGATATATCTACCAGAAACCCAACAGTGATACTATAGTTATCAATCAACTTTGCCAACTATTCTCTCTTTTGCGGTATATAATTATATAATATTCTATAAATCTTGATTTTCTCAATTGGTTAGATACATCATACCCATATGCTCCATGGTGCTAGAGTATTGACCAACATTTGCCCTAAAAATCACCCAGTTTTGTAGGTAAATATACCGTACATGGAGCATATGGGATATCAACATCCCCACGGTGAGGCGAACTTCAGTGCCATCAGGGCGCCACCATCCCAGCCACAGGTCACCCGCGTCTTGCGCTTGGTGCGGATCTTTCGGCTGATTCGCTTGTCACTCGCTTGTCATTCGCTTGGGGTTGGGCCGGCAGAACATGGAATGGGGATAGGATAGGTGATATAACCCATGATTATAGTGGGGAGATGTGACATGATATCAGGAAGCATCATATTAATGTATATATATATATATACGTATTGTATGTAATCAATATTAGTTTGGGGTGTTTCTGAACATTCTGTTTTGGCTGGTTGAACCGTTGAACCCCATTGTGGTAAGGAATTTGCATAATGAATGACGGTTAACCATCAAACATTGCGCATATTAAGAATTGTTCTTAATGGCTTTTAACGAATTGATTAAAGGGAAATCTATTGTTTAAAGTTGAACATTTCATGTACTGTAGGAGTAAACCCTGCATTTGTTCCTGTCAGCCAATTCTCGGATATAAGAATAATTAGTACATAAATATATACATACATACATTATATATATATACACAGAAAATACACAAGAACAGCTTGTTGGGTCGCAACCAAGATGGCGCGTTGACTGCATGGCATGACAGATACGCAGGGAATTTCATGGCACACGTCGCGTGGGGGACTTCAGCAGCCGAGGTTGCGACGAGCTGCTCGGCTGAATCTTGTGGAATTGCTTGAAGGGCATAAAATCAGGACATCCATGGACATCCTTATATAGATTATATAGGTCATTAATTAATGTTCATTATATTTGGCTTTAGATGTTCCTACTGTGCTGCAGATTTTCTTAGGCCAACCCAGTGACTGTATACATCTCGACCAGGGGTATTTTCCCACCATTCAAGTATTATCAAGTATTTGTTTGTTGACCTGAGGGCATGCAAAAAGAAGCATGATCGGCTTTGACAATCATTGATATGTGTTTCTCAAGGGTGAGTGGTGATTTTGCCTCTTTTGTCATGCACCTATGCGATTTGTTTCTCCGCCAATATCATTGAGATTTGAGAGAAGAATTGTATGCTGCAATTGGGCTGATGGAGATAATCATACAAAAAAAAAGCATGCTGGGGAACCTTTGGGGGGTACATGCCTTCTAGCATAGGTTAGCACAGCAGTGGATTTCACGCAAATGTCCTGTAAACTCATCATTTTTGTGGCTGGGACCTTCCACTTCCGAAACAAGCACTTTGATCAAGCAACAATGACAGGCAGAAAGCTTGACGTCCTGAGGTGTTGCGCAGACATTCCATTTCTGTTGCTGAACACATCTGATCTTTTCTGACAATTCACTTGTTTGCTAGTTGCTTCAAAGTATATCAATTCTGTTGTAAGGTTTCAAAAAAGTGATAGTTTTGCTCTGTTTTTTGTCAGACAATTGCACGTGTAAAAGTTTTGTTCGTTGTAACAAGCACCTTGTCGTTGCAGCAACTCAAGATGTTTTGTGGAAGAATTCCTCGCTTAACCAAGTCCATCCAATTCACCGCTGCTGAATCTGAAGAAACTTAGACATATCAAACTCCCTGAAGTTTCATGCTATTAAAATACCTTGCGTAGTCGTCCTTTCGTGGATGCTGTCGCAGATTTTTGGTCTTGAGCGGATGAACAAACCACCATCAGGATCCGAAAAATCATTCGATGTATGTCTAACCACATGAATATCCCATTAGTCGCACTATGTTGCACTAATACTATTGGTATCTATTGGTTACTGTCCCCAGATATTCTTTATATCAATTCCATTACCTACCCATTGTACTACCATTTTCGCTGGTTAAATTCATTATATTTGTTGGCTAAATCACCATCTATAATATCTATAATCATTATCCCGTGACTTGTTGCTTATACCCAGATTATCCCGTTTTTTGGTTGGTCAAATCCCATCTTTTGTTGCTAAATTCACATGTTTTTTGGTTCAATCGACATTTCTTACTGGTGCTTAGTAGGGAATGGATGGGAATGGGGGAATGGGATTATTATTGATAGTTATTGTGGATCATTCCCTGATTCCCTACTAAGCACAAGTAAGATTTGGCCAACATTTCTCCATGATGGCCGCAGAGGTGCGCACCCTGAAGGAACTGCACAAGTTGGCCACGATGATGGCCACCTGCATGCGCCGCATGGCGGTTGATCATCAACCAAATAGGGGTGTATATAATTAATTTTTTTACATATACATATATAATCACGTATATATATATATATTTATTTATATATATATAGATATTTGTTTATACACACATATATATATATATATGTATGTTTAAATGCGATAATGACTTTTATTTGCAAATTGTGCAATATATATATATAGTTATTTACATTTGCATATAGATTTTACATATACATATATTTTCCAATGCTTAGTATATATCACAATATTGGGAACACCTTTAGATTATACATAATAATGTAGCGTTGACTATCACCAGATAGTACCCGGCCCGCATCGGGGCGGAAATTTCGAACATGTTGAGCCACCTTTAAGAATTCAATGACCTATAGGAAAGTTATTGAGATGCAGAAGCAATGAAGTGTTAAGTTGTCAGGTGCACCAACGAATGATCAAGTGGTGAAGGAGATTTAAAGAGTTGCCAATGAAATGACCCGAAAGAAGCCATGCACAACTGACTCAAGGAACCAATGAACGCATGAACCGACGAATTATTGAGTCAATGAATGCATGAACACCGAACCACTGAATGAATGGACCCATGAATCTGAATCAGTGAACCACAATGAATCAATGAACCAATGAATCAATGAAATAATCAATCGATCAATGAATCAGGGAATCAATGAATCAATGAGTCAATGAATCAATGAACCAATGAATCAAAGAATCAACAGTCATCGAACCAATGAAACAGGGATGATGATTCAGTGAATCAAAGAACCAATGAGTCAGTCAATGAATTCTTGAGCCGATGAATCAATGAATTAGTGACGCAATGCATATTGATTTCATGAGTCAATCAACCAATGAATCAATGAATGGATGAATCAGCGAAGCAATGAATGAAGGAACAAATGAATGGCACCTCCTAGCTACCCCGCTCAGCTACAGTTACTTCTTCTCTGAGCGGCCTCTTATCTGGGCTGCTTCTGCTCTGAACTGCCTTCCAGCTCCCTCTTCTGCAGCTTCTGCAACCCAATTTTTCCCTTTGCGTAGCCAGCACGGTAGGTTTTGCAATCTCCAGCTGCAATTCAAAAAAGAAAATGTAAAGGCATCAAACATAATAAATATAAATGCATCAACAAAAATAAAGGGGAAAAAGGAAGGAAGGCAGGAAGGAAGCAAGCAAGCAAGGGAGGAAGGAAGGAAGGTGCTTCGAATGCTTGCTTTGTCTCTTTCCGAGATCGTGACGGTACTGTGTGTTTTACTGTATGCCACGCACACTTGCTACTTACAACCACGGAACTAATACGTGGGGAAGCAACCCCAGACAACAGTGTTCGTTCTCCACCCGTCTGGTTTTGCTGGCGGCTTCGCTGCGTTGCTGCGTGCTCAATCTGAGGCAGCTGTGATACTTGCTTGACTGCCTTGGGTCTGCGCAACCTACTGTTGGACTTAGAAGCTTTGCTGAAGCTGCTTGACATGCACGTTGTAGTTGCCATTGGGCCCTTTGCAACGCATCTCTGGCGTTGGCAGACAGCCGGCGAAGAGAATCTACACACAGAGATTCTGTCCTTTTATTTGCACACCACTTACTTGGATTCACAGCAACGTCCCATTATTTTTTCCCCAGCGGCACCATCAGACACCACTGGCAACCGCCAGTCGATGTCGTGTTGCCTGCCGCGGCACCTTCTGCTGCAAGATCAAGCGGTGGACTTCGCACGCATCGGCCTTTGTCATTGCCTAAGTGGTTTCTTGCGCGCGTCTCGTTTGGACGTTTGGGGCCTTGCGCTGCAGCAAGAACAAATGACTGTTGGACTCTTGGCGTCTCTGTCCTTTGCTGACCTGCGAGCTGCTCTCCCACCGGTACTGGTTGGAATTTTGCTCAAGATGCAAGTTGCCGCAAAGAATTGGATAGAGAAGAGTGTCTCGACCCTAGTCCTTCTCTAGTCATGGAATGAGGCGCTCGAAGATTTGGATACGGATGCGGGGCCTGATCACAGCCGTCTCTATCCCCTGTGTTGTTTAGGCCATACCTTTGCAGCAACTGTCCAGGCAGATGTAGAATCTCCAAGGCCATTGGCCGTGTCAGTGATGCTCAGTCTCACATTGGTGTTTGCCGCGCTGTGTCTTTCAGTTGAAGCTGCGAAAGCCGCTGTTGCGGGGAAAGTCGAGGCGTCTCGCAATTTCTGTGTCTGCGTGTCCTGCCAAGCCCACGCTCGATCTGTTGCAAGCCCGATGCCTGAAGAGCTGGTTCTCCAGGTCGGGCCTTGAGCTTGCCAATTCAATGAACCCTCTCGCATAGGGACCAGAGGTTGTCTACTACTAAGCTGTTCCATATTTCTGCGCCATGCTCACGCAGCAACTGCCAGGGGGGTTGTGGAATCGCCGGGGCGATGGATCCTGTCACACACTCGATTCACAGTGCTGCTCACCACGGTTTGTTACAATCAGTGGAGGAAGCAGCCGTGGCTGACTGCGCAAAGACATGCTGACAGGCGGCAGCTCCGGCAACTTGGCATGCATCCATGCGTTTTGTCACAAGCGGTTGCAAACCCGCATAGCAACAGCGTCGCACCAAATCGAGCAGCGTTGGCGCAGCATCAGCAGTGCGGACTTTGGCTGTCCCGAAAGCATCAGTTTTTCGCGATTTTTTGTGAAATCGATCTTGCTACAGTCTGGCGCATTTTTTCTCGAGCTCATCTTCAGGAAGTGCTCCGGGCCTGTCAGTTTTTTCAACCCGAAAAGAGGCAGAGTTTCGTGCCCGGGAGTGTTTTCACCCGTGATCACACGCTTCCGAACTGTTACACTTCCCAACTGCTTGATGATGCGGGTGGTTGACATGATGATGTGGTTGACATGACGGTGTGTGTGCTGACCATGGCCATCGTCCGTAACTCTGAAGTTTTCTAACTAAATTTCCTGCGACGATAACGAAATATTGAGTGTGCGTGTATGTATATATATATATATATATATTTATTTATTTATTTATTTATGTGTGTGTGTATCCTATTAATATTGGGAAATAGATCATCCAATCTTGGAGTGCGTTGTGGGATGTCAATATGTCTTCTCTACCTAAATTAGATCTTTTTTTAATCTAGATAAAGGAGAGGGTTAAGCATCCAAGCAGCGGGAACATCAAACCCCATGGATCCAGCGTACTTTCTTTTTTTTTTGGGGCATGATGAGAAGGAAGTGTTTGGATCATGGATCCATGGGGAATATGGTTTATTACCTCTGCAGCCTCTGCATATCACCTCTTATTTGATCAGAGGCCTGCTTGGTTCACGGCCAGGTTAGTTCAGTTGCAAGTAGGGTAGGTAGGGTGAGTTGGGTTAAACTACTTACGATTCCTGGGGGTTTGTTGATGATAATACGTTGACCTTTCTGGTTTGCTCATTTCCAACCTGGATAATGATCGGTGCAAGTCCCTGATTCCTTGGGTCTCCTGGGGTTATGCTTCTGGAGGGCCACGCAAGAATTGTTGCAGAAACTAGCTGGCAAGTCCCGGCCCATTGGGTCTGCATTTATCATTGGGTCCATGAAAACTATCAGGATGTAGTTGCAGTGGTGGTGGCATTTCTCAGTTTTCTAAATAGATTTCAACATTGAAAGCACGGGGCTCCCCTTTTCTCAGTTTTCTAATTAGATTTCAACATTGAAAGCACGGGACTCCCTTTGAAAGCCAGGGGGGGTGCGAATAGCCGAAAAAAAAACATCGGTTTTCCAAAGCATGGATTTTCCAAACGGATTTACAATACCTATCATATGTAAGGGCTACAAGTATGTCATGTAAGGACTTTGTACTTCTGTATATTGATATTCCACAGAATGCAGCCTTATTTTGTTCGATACCTCCAGTCAGTGGTCAAAAGTGATTTAATTTGTTTTGCCACCCAATTCATCAGCATCTTCGGCCCCCACAAAGATGATACTTACAAGTCAAAATGCCACACCCGAGGCCAATGACCTGGAGATGTTGCCCTTGACTCAAAACTAAAGTGGCACCCAAATAGGCATGACTCAAACTTATTGACCTTGTTTTTGAATGGTTACGCACCAAAAAGATACACACACACACACAAAAAAAAGCGGTCTCATATGCTCTAAAACCACTTTTTGAGTCAAACCCAAATTTGTTTCGCCCCAGCTGCAGCTGAGGTACCTTGCTTTGGTGTTTCCTGCTGTGTTTTGTAGCGCCCCAGCTGCAGACAGTTCGTCCTGTTCAAAGGGAGTAGGAGGTTTGCGGGTTGGTGGGTTGGTGTGTTGGTTGGTTGGCTGGTCAGTTGGTCAGTTGGTTTTTCTAAGAGAAGCAGAGGTCACAAACAACTCCCCAAAAAGCATTTTGACTGGGCTCCAAAAGTTGGTGATGATTGATCCTTCGAGTTCCAGGCTGACATGCCCAATTTCTTGATTTTTCAAGGGGGCAGTATCTCCCTTCGGAGACATGTTTGTTGGTGGTTGAATTTAACCCAGTTAACTGGTTAAGTTCAGTTTATCTACGGCAGACCCAACAGCTATACCAGTCGACTAAACCATCTTAGGTATCTATGGGGCACCACCTTGTATGTACAGATAGCATGTGGCCGTGCAAGTAAAGCCTCTTTTTGAGACTGTTCTTAAAATAATGGCCCTTGAGTAAACTAACTTTGGTCACATTTCCGCAATCAATTTGTTCGTTACGATCGGAATTCGGACTACCTATATAGTTACACAGAAGGAACAACGCATATAACTTTACTCTTGATATGAGCTAGAAGAGCCGCACGGAGGCGATAAAAAATGGAACATTCAAAAGCATAAACAGGTTACCTGACCTCGAGTGATCCCCACCTTGACAAATTATTTTGTCACATCTGGAAGTATACAATATACATGGCGTGTATATATATATATATATGTGTGTGTGTGAGTGTTTTTCTGACTTTCTATTCTGTCATCCTATTTGGCATTCTATTCTGACATTCTTTTCTGGAATTCTATCCGGCATCTATTCTGACATCCTATCTGTCATCCTTTCTGGCATCTATTCGCACACTTTCTCTGGCATTCTGGCATTTTTTCTGACATTCTATTTGGCATCTTTTTTGGCATCTTTTTTGGCATTCATTCTGGCATTCATTCTGGGATTCGATCTGTGACATTCTATTCAGGCATTCTATCTGGCATCTATTTCGACATTCTCTCTGACATGGGCACTGACGGACCCGCACTGCCCACTGAGATTGCAGTTGAGGTCCGGCCGTGCCCACTGAGATCTGCAGCTCGCGGTTGAGGTCCGGCCGTGCCCACTGAGATCTGGAGCTTGTGGTTGAAGTCCGGCAGTGCCCACTGAGATCTGGAGCTCGCGGTTGAGGTCCAGCAGTGCCCGATGAGAAGAAGGAGAAGGAAAAAGAAGAAGAAGAAGAAGGAGGGAAGGAGAAGGCAAGTCTAATCATTTTTAGAGACCCTCACCTGGCAGGTGGGGAACACACTTCACCCAAATGGGAATCTTGTTTGAAGAATTCATTCTCGTCCAATCTGTATGATTATGTATAATCGAAGGAAGTTTCGAAGTCAAACTTCCGACAACATGGGCAGATGGAAAAGCAGAGGTGGGAAGAATCAGAGAAGAGAAGAGAAGAAGAAAGGATATCCGAGAAGAGAACGAGTCAGAAGAAAGAAGATGCAGGTGCGCGAAAAGATAGAAAAGTCGCGAAACACTGCGTTTTCCCAATGATTTGTGGCTCCAGAAGGTCGAAAAATAGGCTCGCCAAAGAGGCGGGTGCGGAGCCATCTGGGCAGATGAGAGATGAACAATTGCACGTCGTTGTGGTGCGAAGCACATTTCGAAGCAAAACCATACAAAACACCAACGCCGGAGCACTTTTGGAAGATGAGATGTTGGAAAAGTGCACGCTGTTGTGGCGTGAAGCACATTTCGAAGCCAAATGCTAAAAACCCTCATGCTCGGAGCACTTTTGGAAGTCGACATGTCGAAAAAGTGCACGCCGTTGTGGCGCGAAGCGTCTTTCGAAGTCAAAATGTACAAAGCACGCCAGGTTCAGAACACTTTTGGAAGTTGAGCCGTCGAAAAAGTGCACGCTGTTGGTACGCGAAGCGAATTTCCAAGTCAACATATACAAAACACTACGTTCGGTCATGTTCGGTCCACTTTTGGACGTTGAGATGTCGAAAAAGTGCACGCTGTTGTGGCGCAAAGCACATTTTCGAAGTCAAAATGTGCAAAACACACCACGTTCAACACACTACAACAACCACACTACACAACCACACTACACAACCACTCTACACAACCACACTGCACAACCACACTACACAACCACACTACACAACCACACTACACAACCACACTACACAACCACACTACACAACCACACTACACAACCACACTACACAACCACACTACACAACCACACTACACAACCACACTACACAACCACACTACACAACCACACTACACAACCACACTACACAACCACACTACACAACCACACTACACAACCACACTACACAACAACAACAACAGCAACAGCAACAGCAACAGCAACAGCAACAGCAACTACAACTACAACTACAACTACAACTACAACTACAACTACTAGTAGTAGTAGTAGTAGTAGTTGTAGTTGTAGTTGTAGTTGTAGTTGTAGCAGTAGTAGTAGGAGTAGGAGTAGTAGGAGTACGAGTCGTCGTAGTAGTAGTAGTAGTAGTAGTAGTAGTACTACGACTACTACGACTACTACTACTACTACCACTACTACTACTACTACTACTACTACTACTACTACTACTGCTACGACTACTACTACTACTACTACAGCTAGAACTACAACTACAGCAACATCAACATCAACTACAGTTACAGCTACAACTACACTACACTCAACTACACTCCGCTACACGACAGCTACAACTACAATTACCACTACAACTGCAACTCCATTACTCTACACTATATACACTATTCTACGCTACACTCCCCTTCACCACACAACACGACACTACAAGTACATTACAATACAGCTACAACAACTACAGCAACAACTACCCAAAAAAAAACAGCGACAACTATAATTACACTGCAATACAACTACAACTGCAGCCACGGCTACAACTACAACTTCATCACACTCCACTTCACCACACTACACTACCACTACACTAAACTGCACTACACTACGACAACAACAACAACAACAACTACTACTACTACTACTACTACTACTACCACCACCACTACCACCACCACTACCACCACCACTACTACAACCAAGTAGAAGAGCTACTACAGCTACACCTACAACATTACAACTACAACTACATCAGCATCAACTACAACTACAGCTACAATTGTGCTACAATACAACTACAACTACAGCCACAACTACAACTACAACTCCGCTACACTACGCTACACTGCACTGCACTACACCGCATTACCACTACACTGCACGACGCTTTCTACAACTACAACTACAACTACAACTAGAACTACAACTAGAACTACAGCTACAGCTACAATAACAACAACGACAACAACAACGACGACAACGACGACAACGACAACGACCACAACAGCAACAACAGCAACTACAACAACGACAACAACAACAATAACCAACAACAAAACACAACAACAACAACAACGACAACGACAACCACAACCACAACCACAACCACAACCACAACCACAACAACAACAGCAACAACAACAACAACAACAACACCGACAACAATACCGACAACAACATTGACAACCACAACGACAACGAAAACAACAACCACCATTACTACTACTATTACTATTACTATTACTTGTACTGTTACTGTTACTATTACTATTACTGTTACTATTACTATTACTGTTGCTGTTACTGCTGCTGCTACTAGTACTACTGCTACTACTACCGCTACTACTACTACTAGTACTAGTACTACTAGTACTACTAGTACTACTAGTACTACTAGTACTACTAGTACTACTAGTACTACTAGTACTACTACTACTACTACTACTACTACTACCACGACCACCACCACCACCACCACCACGACGACTACTACTACTACTACTACTACTACTACCACGACCACCACCACCACCACGACGACTACTACTACTACTACTGCTACTACTGCTGCTTCTGCTACTACCACTACTTCTACTACTCCTCTTACTTCTACTACTTCTACTACTTCTATACTTCTACTGCTTCTACTACTTCTACTACTACTACTTCTACAAAGTTACAACTGCAACAACATCAATTACAATTACAGCTTCGGTACAATACAACTTCAACAACAACTACAGCTACAATTTCCTTGCGCTACACTAAACAACACTACATCCAGCAGTTGTGGGTGAGGTGACCACTCCAACCATTCCAAATAGCACAACCACCGTTCGGTCCATCAGTGGCTTCGCTCTGCCTTTTATGCATCACAACAACGCACCTCCCCTATAGTTTCGCATCATTGAGACTTTCGCCACCGCCTTGCGCGGCACTACTGGTAACTGTATACAATATACAGCAGTAACTTGGCAGCTATGAGCAAATATCGGGCTTCCAGCCAGGTGATGACTGGGTGGGCCATGTTGATGGTTGAGGCGCTTCTTACCGTGACCGGCGGGGATGACTTGTGTCAACAGAGAAATTGTTTTTGTTTAGCAAAAGCTCTGAGACGACAAACGCGTCAACGGGTCAGCTAGGTCCATATATGTCAGCAGTTTGTTTTTCTTTGTGATATGAGTACTACATGTTGTTATAATTAATATATGTATCCTTTTTTTCGAGGGTTGCCATGTCCAAACAACAACAACTCAACCCTGAGAATCGTGAACCACCATTTGGTCTAAGAAAATAATCTTTCACCGCCCTATGTGGATCTATTTGGCAGGATCTATAGTTAGTTGGCATGGATTTTTTTTTCGCTGATATTGGTCGAGCAGATTCTTGAGGGATGAAGGGGATCAACAAACGAAACTGCCTGAGGTGGTGCATCCTATCATGCAGGACCGAAGGGAGGCTCAGATTTCTTCAGTGTTGTTAGCCATGCGTTCTTTATGGATAGCCGGCGGCAGTGTTTACATTTCAATAAATTTAAAGGATGCAAGAGAACCATACCAACCAACAAAGCGCGGTTGTACTCTTGAATTCTGATGGTCTGCACAGTCATTTGGTTTTGACATGTTTTCTTGATTGTCATTTGCAATGGCTAAGTCCTTTGTTCTTTCCAGCGTTAGTGTGTTGTATATCAGACCTTTGAATTAATTGTGTTGGTGTGTGCAGTGGCTGCTTTGAAGCTCCCAAGTCGATGCAGGAAATCATCGCTCGGGACAGCACTATGTTCAGCAGCTGCGAGTTCTGTTCGGGACACTTGGCGAGTCACGGCGCTGACTGCAATCAGTGCATGAAATGTGGTACCCAGGTTTCAGTCAAAGCCATGTAATGCCATAAGAAGGGAAGCGTTGCTCCATGGGAAAATCTATCACATGGACCTTACAGAAGCCTTGTTCCAAGTTCCAAACTTCAACGGTCCATCTTACTGGTATCACATGCTATCACCAGAGAATACTGGTAGGCATGGCAATGGGAAATCCCCATAATTTTTCTTTAAATGGGCATCTAAACGTGCGAGCCATCTAGAAATTGTGGGTTGTCCATTGCTATTTAGGGATCTCACCTTCGCCAAGCAACGATTCAGGGGCAACATCCAGCGTCATGTCGGCAAACTTGCTGTTGTTCAAGACAGTTATCGCAGGTGATGGTTCCTTGTCGGACTGTGTGTGGTGGGATTTTAGTTCCATCCCCCTGATATTAGATATTATTTAATACCCAAGGAACACCAAAGATGGTGGTTTGGAACATTAAATTTGTGACTTTCCATATATTGGGAATGTCATCATCCCAACTGACGAATCATATTTTTTCAGAGGGGTTGAAACCACCAACCAGGATATTTTTTTAGGAACAAAAGGAATAGATCCAACGACCAGGATTTCTCGGAGAGTATAAAGGATCAACTTAAAGACTCCCTGAATCAACACACGCTGGAATCAGTCTGGTTGTTTGCTAATCCCGAAACCTGGTTTTTACCGAGCAAGATCATATCCGTGCCGAAGTTCCAGAAGCCAAGCCAATCTTCAATGTTCATCCCATCTTCAATGGCCGTCACTACATATTATTATTGTTATTTTTATTATAACACATGTCATGTGATTTTTTTCCTGCAGTAAATGTAGGGATTTCTGCGGTTTTTTGTTTCATCCAATTCTCGGATGTTTCGTCACATTTTTGTGGCGCATGTGTTGGGTCGTTTCCATCCCAAGGTGCCACACAGGTATATCCTCCATACATAAACCATAGGTTCAGTGAACTAAGGCAACTTACCTACCACATAAATCACCTACATATATATATATATATACTGGTTGGTGGTTTGGAACATGATTTTTATTTTTCCATATATTGAGAATTTCATCATCCCAACTGCCAACTAACTTTCATATTTTTGAGAGGGGGTGAATTCACCAACCAGTATAGAATTATATAATATTATATATTCTATATATGTAATTATGTATATTGGCTTTTTTCCCAATATGTGTTGCCTCTTGGACCTTTCTTCCCCGCCTTGCACCAGCCAAGATTGACCAATTCCGCCCCAGGTTGGGGCGAATTAGCCGTGCCCATCATCACGGAACACCCGGCGACCGCCATCATCTTCGTGGGATCGCAGTTGACCATCGTGCTGCTGGGCGTAGCTATTGAAAATGGCCCCATTTCTTGTTGATTTAGCTGTTGCATGGTGATGTTCCATAGTTATGTAAACGTTTACCAAAGGGTATTCATTTATCAACCATTTAACCATGATTAGCCATAATTAGACCACCATTAACCATAGTTAGTTTACCAGAGGGTATATATTTTGTTTGGATTTATGAAGTGTGTTATTGGGAATCTATGTTGAGTGCTTGGGAATTGGATAGTCTTTGCTAGCTTCGAAGTCCCTGGGTGACCTCAGAGGGATAGAGTTGGGGTACAATCAGCAATCATGGGTAGTATAACCAGACAACAAATATATAATTGTATACATTATAAATATATATATATATATATTATACATATACCTGTTTTTTTAAACATACATATATATATATATATATCATATATATATATATGTATTTACCTATGTATATTTACATATGCATTTATATATATATATATATACATAGCCGGATCATTACCCTAACCTTCACCTTTGAGGTACTCAGTGTGATTTCACCTTAGGAGTCCTAACTTAGGAGTTTGGGCTTGGTTACCTGTTGTATCTGACAGGTAACTGGAAGACGAGGGACATATGGGTTTAAGTTATATTCTCATTATATATGTATATACCTGTGACCAACTTGACGTCGGCCTCGTACAACGCGTTTACACCCGTCCAGCGGTTGTTGCAGTGGTCCATCTTCGTTTGTGACACCTATACCATACGCTTGAAGTCATGATTCAAAAGAGACGTTGAGATATGCCCATTGTCTCATACACATTCCCACTTTAATTTTAAGTCCCCAAATGTTTGTAGAAAATGTAATTCAATATATAGTAAGTATAGTTCCTCTCCCGCCAAGAACAAACACATCACTCTTATACTGAGTTTAATCAGTTATATATATGAGCCACCGCAAAAACCCCGGCAATACTAAATATGTATTGGACGGACATTGGTTTATGGAAATTGATGGAGTTGGTAAAAACAAACCGCAAGCGATGGGACCTCCCCAAATTAGCGATACCCCTTTTCAAGGTTATGTCATTGATGTCTGTTAATTATATTTATATGTTTATATATATATATATTATACATGTAGCAGTTTGCTGCAAGCGATGCCCCCCAAGTTTACCATATATCATTATTGTACAAACGTGTGGTAAGCAATGGGACCTTCCCAATTTTGTGGGTGTCCTTTCCGTGAACCTAGGGTTTTCGAGATTGCTCATATATTTTTTGTTTTGAGTTGCAATTATCATCTATTAATATTAACTCTCATCTTTTAAATATTATATATATAATATCATATGCCCTCTTGCCTTCATTGTATTCCATGGCAGTGACGTCGAGGTTTGGTGTTGTAAACCTCAATGTGGCGGTGGTTGTTGCGCCTGGCTGCAACAATTTTTCGGATTAGACCATTCGGCCGCTGGTGTGTGCACACACGCATATATATATAATAGTATATATATATATATATGACATATCTTTAATATATTGTATATATATAATATATATATATATATTATATTATATTATATTATATTATATTGTATTATATTATATATTTTAAATTATAAATTATACTTATTATATGTTCCCATATATATATGTATATTATTATATATTATAATATATTATATTATATTACATTATATTATATTATATTATATTATATGTTATGATATTATATTATATTATATTATCTATATTTTATATATTATATATATATGTATAATTTTATATTAATATTAATATTATATTATATTATATTATTTTTATTGTATTATATTATATTATATTGTATTATATTTTATTGTTTTATTTTATCATATCATATTATATATGTACCTGTGTGTGGGTGTTTGGGTGACATGTTTGAAAATAATCATACTTGTTATGTGTTTCCCCACCTGCCAGACAAAGGTCTCTAGATTCTGTTCTTCTCCTCCTCCTCCTTCACCCTCCTTCTTGTCGTCTTCATCTGCTGGCCAGTCGACAGCTCTCCGGGCCCCGCCGGATTCCTAGATAGAATGTCACTAGATAGAAAGTCAGATAGAATGCAAGAATCTATGAGAGATACATGTCAGATCATGTCAGATAGTATGTCCAAATATGTGTCAGATAAGATGGCAGATACAATGTCAGAAAAAATATATATATATACATTATTATAATATATGTATATCTGTCACATAGAATGTTAGGAAATGCGTCAGGATATATGCCACGGTGGGGATCACACGAAGTAAAATAATTTCTTTGCGATTGAGAGAAAGAGAGAGAGAGAGAGAGAAGGAACTATGTTGATAGATCATATCAACACAACACTTACGCCCGTGGCTTCAGCCGACAAAACTTAACGGTTGTATAATGTGAATACAAAAGGGATATTGTGAATCTATCCAGATCTTTATCCAGATATGGGCCCAAAACGATTAGCTAATTTATTTTAAGAGCTGTTCCACCGCCGCAAAAGTAGCAAACCATTCTGCAAAATCTGTGCCATTTTTCCCTTCAATGCATCGGTGGTATGTCAGTAAATTTTCAGTACACTATAGTAAGGTTAACCAAGGATTGAATATAAAAATCCGGGGCTGGAGCCACTGCGGGGGTAGCCCCCCAACGGGATGGCCTCAGGATACGTTTGCAGAGGCGAGTTCTGCGAGGGATCTTCCAGAAATCGAAATCCACCAAAGAGATGTTTATGTGTTTGTTTCTTCATTGAGGACATTTGGGGACAGAAGAAGGGGTTCTTACAGGTTTTCGCAGTGACATGAAAGGGGACCTATTGTTTTTTTGTTTTGTCTTTTTGCCACTTAAACCTGGTGGAACCTTGCCGAAACCAGGGGACCTGGTCACGAAAGGTAGCTCCAGAGGGGCTACCTTGAGTTTTACTTTACGAAGTAAAGGGGAGGGCGGCCAGCCCCGTTACCTGATTCTTCAGGAGATTGCTAGTCATTTTAGTAACCCCCCCCCCTCCACACCTCCCACGCACCCTAAGAGCAGACTCAAAACATTGTAATTTACAGTATTTTTGTTCTTTTCGGATCAAGAAACCACATTTTGCTACATGGTGAAACCTCCGTAAATACCAGTGTTTTTGCTAGGTGCTGGCCAAAAAACACTGTAAATACCGTGCTTTTTACTACCAGAGGCAAAAAACATCGTAAATACCGTGGTTTTGGGCTTCCGACCCGCCAAAAACATCGGTATTTACGGTGTTTTTTTGCTCTGAGAGTTGCAAAAACACGCGAAAACACCACCGATTTGACGATTTTCGGCCACTACGGAACCGAGCAAAAACGCTGCAGGGGTAACACCAACACCAACAACAACAACACCAACAGCAACAGCAACAACAACAACAACGACGACGACGACAACAACAACATCAACCACAACAACAGCAACAACAACAACACCAACACACAACGCACAATGCACAACGCACAACGCACAATGCACAACGCACAACGCACAACGCACAACGCACAACACACAACACACAAAACACACAACACACACACACACAACACACACAACACACACAACACACACAACAACACACAACAACACACAACAACACACACACAACCACACACAACAACACACACACACAACAACAACACACAACAACACACCACAACACACAACGACACACAACAACACACGCAACACACAACAACGCAACAACGCAACAACAACACACAACAACACACAACAACACACAACAACACACAACAACACACAACAACACACACAACAACACAAACAACACACAACAACACACCACAACACACCACAAAACACACACAACAACACACAACAACACACAACAACACACCACAACACACCACAACACACCACAAAACACAACAACACACAACAACACACAACAACACACAACAACACACAACAACACACAACAACACACAACAACACACAACAACACACAACAACACACAACAGCACACAACAACACACACAACACACACAACAACAACAAGACACAACAACACACAACAACACACAACAACACACAACAACACACAACAACACACAACAACACACAACAACACACAACAACACACAACAACACACAACAACACACAACAACACACAACAACACACAACAACACACAACAACACACAACAACACACAACAACACACAACAACACACAACAACAACACAACAACAACAACAAACAACAACAACAACAACAACAACAACAACAACAACACCATCAACAGCAGCAGCAGCAACAACAGCAACAACAACAACACAAACTCGAACAATACCAACACCAACAACACGACCAACAACACGACCAACAACACCAACACCACCAACAAACCCAACCACACCAACAACACTAACAACACTAACAACACCAGAAACACTACCACCACCAACAACACCAACAACACCAATACCAACAACACCAACAACACCAACACCACCAGCACCACCAACACCACCAACACCACAACCACCACCAACCCCAACCACATCGCCGAAGCCTTTCAGTCGTTTTTACCAGACTCCCCTTCATATTTTTGGAAAGAAAATGGCCCCGTCGCTTTTACCAGACTCCACTTTATGTATTTTTCCCTCCCCTCTCCCCTTCATTTTTTCTTCGGTTCCTTTCTTGCTTACCTACCTTTCGTGTTCCCCCTCTCAAGTGAAATTCTTACAAATTCGGTGATCATTGTAAAAGAAACCTGTTGCTCTTTCGGGCATGCGGCGTGACAAATCTGGACTTCTCGGCCCAAAATGGTTTGGTCAAAACGTTTCTATGTACTCCACACCCAACCGCTAAGCCTACTCAACAGGCGAGAGAAAATGATGTGCAGAACCTTGCCGAAGAGATGGAAGCAGAGATTCAACAAGATAGCCACTTGGACGCCGAGGTTTCCCACCTGTGGTTTCTGTGGTTTCCTTCATCACGGAGATTCAGCTGCATAGTGTGCAGTAACCACCTAAAAGGTGCTGTTTTTGTTGATCATCGATGTGTTATGTCCACGTGCGCTTGCTGGGTCCTTTACTCTTGTTAGTGTTGTTAGGACCGAATTATTCCTCAGACATGGAGATAGGGCCACCTGGACATATCTGGGCCTGGTTTTGGTCCTCTTATTCTGGAGCTCCCAAGGGCCTCCCTACTGGTTTCACTAGTCACTATGAAGAATGCTTATGGTTTATGTATCAGCATGCATCATTACGATCATTTTTTTTTGAGGAGCCAGTTCCCATCCAGTGTTTATATCCCTGCAGTTCTCCTGACCGTCATCACATCAACACGAGTCACAAAGGTAAGACGTTGGCTAAGGCATCTTGGCTGCGGGCCTTCGGGTGATCAGTTTGTTCTCTTGGGTGGTCAAAAGGTGTTCTCCTTTGGTTGATATTTGGCACAGAAGTGATTTTGCAAGTAAATCATGTACGCGAACATACGCAAACTGTTTCGGCAGAAATGGACCCTATGGGTTGTTTCAATTGTAATCGTGGTCGTGTTCTGTTTGAAATGACGCAAGCAATTTGAAGTGCGCATTCAACATATGGAACATGTACCCAATGGTTCACTGCAATGCATGTGGAAATTACATAAGATAAACTATACAAGGTTGTGACCCGTCCAATTAGATTTTTTGGCTTACGACCCCAATAATTTGTATGTGTATAGTTATATATATATATATAATATACATATATATTTGATATTATGTATGTGTATATTTCTTGTATGTATGTATGTATGTATGTATGTAAGTATGTATGTATGTATGTATGTATGTAATGTTATGTAATGTAATGTAATGTAATGTAATGTAATGTAATGTAATGTAATGTAATGTAATGTATGTATGTATGTATGTATGTATGTATGTATGTATGTATGTAATGGTATGTATGTATGTATGTAATGGTATGTATGTATGTATGTATGTATGTATGTATGTATGTATGTATGTATGTATGTATGTATGTATGTATGTGTATAGATGTAATTCTTCGTCATAAACCATGGTTAACCTAATGTGCAAAACCAACTTAGCTTTCAAGGGGGGGCCACTTTGTATAGCTCTCTGCTGATTCTCTACAAAATGATTTATATCTGGACGGCCCATGGCTACATGTTGCCCCTCCATTTTGGTATGTTTCCAGCTGATTCCAACCCATGATTTTTTTCGATTTCGACGAAGTCCTGATGCCACCTGCGTCCCAGCTGTTGTATTTGTATATATATATATATATATATATATACATGTATACATATATAGATATATAAACCAATTGATGTTAATGTTAAGATGAGAAAAGAACAAGAGGAAACGAATTCGAACAGACTTGTCCCTCAACATTTTCAGGCATATGACCAAACATGATTATAATGATTACATTCATTGGAGATATGTTTGATAAATTTGACATGTCTTGTATGTAGGACCTCCACGCTTGGCAGTTGCCATTGCTGTTGGACCGTCATTAGTCCTACGGGATTAGTGCGCGCATATGTACATATATATACATATATATATACATATATATATACACATATATATACACATATACATATGTATGGAATTGTATGGACAAACGCATAAATAATATGAATCAACTATGTCTACTTGCATATATTAATGCACAATATTGCGCAATGCTTTCACAGCATATTATCTACAGTGAATCTACAGTTACAAAATATCCATGTTCAATACCCGGCACACATTTTCACATAGAAAGTGTCAATAGACATGTCATGTGGTTTCATTTGCACTTGAATTGATAGGATGCAGAAGCGATTCCAGGTTTTTGAGCGCATCGACAAAGACGGCAGCGGACAGCTCACCTTAGAAGATTTGATTGAAGGCGTTGCCGTTCTTGTGGGGTTCAAACCGCTGGCTTCGGTTTGATCGCCTTTTGATGAGCCAGTGAATAGTCAGACCGGGGATTCTGGTAACCCACGGTCGACGGTCGACGTGTGGTTCGGACTCTTAGGCAACTGCAAGGATCCAACAGATTTAAGCGTAAATCACAGCGATCTCATTGTGACGTCACTGGAAGGATAGTTAGTAAGAGTAACTATCCCAGCCTTGGGGCATCCCAGAATAGGTTTGGTAAATATGAAACACATTCATTGTACTCTCTGTACACTGCGTTGAGAATCCACGATCCCAATTTTTGTTGCAGGCGCACGTACCGACCCGGCCTTTCAGAGCCGTTTGCGTGTGATGGATATAGATGAGACCCTGAGATGCGAAAGTGAAGAGTGGTGGATCTATGTGTGTGTGTGTGTTGGAACATCCTTGCGTGACTCCATGATCATGCCATGATATGGCGATGGACCAATACCTATATTTATGGTTATTTATGTGCTGGTAGCCTAACAATTGAAAATCACCCCCAAATGTACAAAGCATCCAAACATGGTAGGTACAATATTCGTTATTGACAGTAGTCCATATTTGGAGGGATGGCCATCCATAAAATCCAGCTACCTCGACTAGCATCTCCTCAAAGGACCGGAGATGGTACCATTCACCATTGGGAGCAGTGGCACTGACCGGGTGTTGACCGGTCACTTGTTGGGATTAAAAGTCCTGAGAAGGGAAGAAGTGGAGCCTGTGTAAAAAAAATACAAGTGAGGCCGCCCCCTTCTTATAGATTATAGTTGAAATGTAATAATATGGGCATGTTTGTTTTGCTCTCTTCGGGCGGGGTGGTTGTTTTTTAATCGGACGTTGTTTCTTAATGGTTTGGTAGTTATTCTTTGTGGTTTTGAATGTTTTTGAATGTGTTGTTTCTGGAGTGGCTCCAAATCCCTTGTCCCTATACTATAAATACGTTGTGTATCCTTTTGTTTGAGATTTGTTTGAATGAGGCTCCAAATGAAAGATCGTCCCCCCAGTTGTATTTGTTGGTTTATAAACCCCATTAACAAGTTCGAATTAAACACATCCACAGCCCATAGAAACTCGTGAGCTGAACCAACTTAGCTGACTGAATACCATGAAATTCCATTACTGCTTGGTGGTTTCAAACATGAATTGTATGTTCCACAATATATGGGAGAATCCTTCCCATTGACGCACTCATATTTTTCAAGATGGTTATTGCACCACCAACCAAGATTAAACCCCAGTAAATTCCATTGAAATTCCACTAAAAATGACATTCAGATCCGCTTCCAACAGCAGTTCTCCCAGCAGCTTTGCAACTGAAGCCCGGAAAATTGTAGGTTTCAACTAATAGGGACCTCGGGGTGTACCGGCGTGATCCGTAGTTTATCTACCCTTTGGTAGTCAAACAGGACATCCTATATTATATAAATGGAGGTTTGAATGAGGGAATCATCATCGAACTAAATGGGGAATGTTCCAGCAAGCCATGTGTTTAGCAAAAGTATATAGCATCAGCTTAAGCAAAAGTGAAAAATCGCATCAGTTTAGACTTTATATATATATATATATAATTTCTGTAAATTCGTCTGCTAACTGAGCAGGATATCCAATTTTTGTTGGTTGAATCCGATTGCTTGTTGGTTAGACCATGTTAGACCACTATGACTGATGACTGAGGAATGATTTGCAGCAGTTGTTCCAAATGATCGATAGCGACTCATCTGGGACAATCGAAGCCTCAGAGTCCTTCGGCCGCAGACACAATCTTTCGCGCATTTTTTCATGAATAGTGCGCCGGGCGCCGCCGTACCTGCTTTAGCGGGTGCACAGGGAGCAAGCATTGGAAGAAAGAAATACATGACATTTGAACTACCGCAGCGGCGACGTTGTCATGATCATCTATTGAATAGTTTGTCATTTCTTGATATGTTTGGCATGGTTTTCGTTGGACGCGATGGACATGGTATGACATGATCATCCATTGAATCTATTGCCCCACTTTCCTCTAATGACTCTCATAGATCGTGGAGTTTGAGTTTGAGTTGGAGGGGGTAGCAGTCTTCGTTGGCATACCTTACTCGACCTTACTACTACAACCCTCATGCGCTGTGGTTTATTGCGAATGATTGTAATGCGGAACATCACAGAATCTCTGTATATCTCTGTATATCTCTGTATTTGTCTATGAGTCTATAACTAGTGTATGCAATATCTTGTATACGCAAAAACAGCTGATGAACATGTGGATCATTGATTTTTGTAAAATATTGATAGATATTGTATTCATATGTATTCATTAATACATCTTACACCATATGGTGGTTTCCTGAAATGGGGGTACCCCTAAATCATCCATTTCTTCATAGGATTTTCCCAAATATTTTCCCAAATGGATGCCGTGGCTGAGGTTCATCGGCCCTTTGAGTCGATGGGCGCATGATTCCAAGACAGCACCCCGCAGCTCGCCGTCGCCGGGGGGCGGGTTTTTTTAGGCGATCCTGAAGGGATCTGGGGGCAGATCTTGGGATATCTTGGGATTGTTTCATGACCAATGTGGGCTTTGAGATGGTTTGATGACATTTCTAAGATTTTGGTAAAGTCAGCCAACTATTGGGTTAGATTGGATTTGAATTGAGTGGGTCAATGGGTGGCCATGTCAATGGAGGAACATGTTCAACTAAACATTGACTTGATTGCAAGGTGTTCCTAGATTAGCCATGCATAGGTGTTTCAAGAAATCTGAAGCAGTGAATTTCTACTATTTTTTTGTCGTACATGTTGTTGTTCCCATTCTTTGCAGGGAAGAGATGGGGCAAGCGAATCTAGCTACAGCTAACACATCACTTGGATTTTTTGCGAAGGACTCAGGGATTTTTTGCATCCACAGGGAGGTTGCCAATACCAGACAATCACACACTGGAAATTATGGGAATACCTGGTACCTGGTGAAGAAAAACATACCCTCCAGTAAATTAACATAGACCCTGCCAGATGGGGGTTGAAAGACTAGTTTCCACTATAAATTGGTCAGTTTCAGGGTATGTTAATTTACCAAGAGGGGAACTGGTTGGTGGTGACTGGAATTTGGAACCATGGAATTTTGAATGACTTTCCATATCAGTTGGAATGTCATCATCCCAACTGACGAAGTCCATCATATTTTTCAGAGGGGTATGTCTACCAGCCATCAACCAGATATATTATCAACCATCATTAACCATATAGTAACCATCATCATTAACCACCATTAACAGTAGAATAACCACATTAATTAACCACATATGTGGATCATGGTCATAGTTCGATGATTCACCCCCTGCGAAGCACCTGTAGCCGAAGCAACCATGATTTTTTAAGGGCATCACGGTGGGGCAGCAGATGGTTGCAACGTACGATACCAATGGCCATTTCAGGAACCCAAATTGGAGGTATCTACTATGGCCATTTTAGGATCCTGAAATTCCCATTGAAGATACCAAGGTTTCATCAAGTACAACATGTTGAGTCTTGGTCGCAGTCCTGAAGACCTGCTGCCAGGGTGCCCTGATGGTGCCAGCTGAATCATCAAAGGCTAAAATGAACCCGGACGAGGTAGCCCAAGAGAAAGCTATGAAGAGTCAGCCTTTTGCTAGATCACTTGGGATGTTTCACGGAGGATTTGCATTGGTGCAGCTACACAAGGATATTGAATGTTGTATTCAATTACCCGAGAAAATGGATGATAATTAGATAAACGGATATAATTTATACCCTCTGGTAAACATACAAAAAACTATGGAAAATCACCATTTTATGGCCATGTTCAATAGCTTTTTGTTTGTTTACCAGGCCGGGTAGCAATCATTTTAACAGAGACCCGGGGCACAAGCTAAGTTTGGCATCACTGCGGGGGTTATCCCACTACACTGTTGATTCATTGTATATCATCATGCCGATAATATATGTATATTAATTTTAGATTAATGATATAAATTATATAATATATATATATAATATAATATAAAATATGTATATATATATGTGTGTGTGTGTTCCCATCATGGTTGGCTTTATATTTTCTATCCACATTTTTGCAGTCACTCCCCTGGGGTTTTCTTGTATATCTCCATTGAGATGGCGTGAGTCGAGGCAAACCATGCATCTGCAGGAGGATTTGATTGACCTCTCTGCTGATGCTGGGCGTTGAGACCAACGGTTAGGTATCTTTTGTTACAGGGGGCCCAAAAAGATCGAGCTGTTTATCAGGAATTGATGAGATTTGTATCTCACCCCAGAATTGTCGGGTTTCCAGCTTGTCTATTTTGAATTATTGGGTTGCGATATTGTTTTGGAGCGCAGACTCAGGAACTTTGTTTGTAGCAAAGATGTTCAAATAGTACTTGTGGCGACAATGAGGGAGTACAGGCCGGTTCTTCGGGCTGTGTAGCGGCCGGCCCTTGACTCAGTATAGATGTATTGTCTTAAAATGGTAGCTGGGCCCAAAGAGGTGAAACATGACTCCTGATAGACCTTGGTTGACTAGTATATATAGACCATTTCGCCGGCATGAGTATCCAAGATCATCCAAGACTGGTTCCACTGCTAGACCATCCACGACATCACACAGAAACGTCCTGAAACGTGGATCTCTCAAATTACCCTCTAGATCCCTCTGGTAATTTAACAGTTTGCCAGTTTGCCATGGGAAGTATTATATAATCTTTTTCATGGGTAAATCACGGAACTATTGTTTATACCCCCATAGGTTATCCATTGTTCAGTGGGTAAACGTCTATTTTTGTTGGTTGTACCTCCCATAATTCTCCAACTCATAGAAATCCATAAATTCACACACACACATATATATATATATATTTAAATTCCAAGGAAAATCCAAGAAATCCTCATAGATGGTTGCATAGATGTTGAAAAACCCAAGGACTGCTTCAACGAGTTGGCCGCACGCCTTGACGACCTCAGCCGCCAGCTGGATCTCACGGAGCGCACGGCGGGTCCGGTGTCGATGACGCCCACGGCGGAGAAGGTGGCCGATCTCAGGCGGAGATTGGGATGAGGGCTCCCGGGAAGGTTGAACTGAACGAACTATTCATTGGATTGGCTTGAAGGAAAACTGAAACCGGAACCCCCCTTGATTTTAATGGTAAAAAACCTGTAAAAACATGTAAAAACCATGGTTTCCGGTGAAGATTTTCCCTCAAACCAGTCCAATGAAATACATAAAACATGTTGGTGTCATGGAATCATGGTGGTTTCATGGAGAGGGCGATGGAGTGAGAGATAGAGAGAGAGAGAGAATGGTTTCATGGGGTTATGAAGATTATTTCATTGTTGGGCAATGGGCTTGAAGAAAATCATTTAATGATCTAATGTTGTCAGTTTCATTTCTTCTCACGGTTTTTAGATGGTTCAATGAGAAACTGCGACATGCTGACTCTGGCTGAGTGCCTTAGAGCAATGTAGAAAAAATCGTTCATTTGCTGAACTGTCCCATTTCTGTTGCTTGAATTCCTCGGTTTATTGTCTGTGGTGATTATTGTTTACACATGATTTTGCTGCAAGTCCCATGGTCGCTGAAGCTCCTATTGATAAAATGCATATATATATATATATTTATTTAGTTATATATATATATTATAATCATCCTGAAGTAGATAGAGTATCAACAATTCAATTTTACTCTGATTTCTGTGAGGATTCTTTGAAATAACCATATTCTATCTACTTCAGGACGACTAGCCATGACTACATCTATCTACGCAAGCGATATTGGCTGCCTGAGTTTTCTCAACGCGAGGCGGCGCGTTGCGGAATCACGGGACTCCCGGGAATCCCGGAGTGTTTCCAACTCGGAGACAGACTCTGAAACCACGCAGGCGCGGGATGGCGCGGGGCCTGGGTACCGTGGCAATCAACAAATCCACACTGAGAGAATGGGATTTCATGGGATATTGGACTGCAATGTATAATTAGGATTAGGGGCATCACTAGCAACGCTGGCTAGTAGAGCAGCTACAGTATCCTAAACATCAGCTAGGTGTAGTCACGTGCGCTGCTTGGGTTCCAACATGTCCAGGTCGCCAAACGTTGGGAGCGCGCTAGAAATATTCTCCAGTATAGATTGAACAGATATGGATATGGAAAGCCCACGATTTGTAAATCAACATAAATCATGTTTCTTGAGACACCATGCATGTCTAATATCTATCTTAATTTAGAGGAGGGTATAGGTTCCAAGCCATGTTTGAGGGTTGGTGTATCCCGTTCTTATTGCTTCCATCCCCATGCGTATTGTTGTTGGTTAAACTGTTGCAAGATAACATCCAAACTTCGGCCCCTGAAAATTACTTATTGTTGTTCCACGTGTTTCATGGTAGATTGATTTTAGTTCTCAAGTTTAGCAAGATCCCACTTGTTGTTCCCATGGTTGTTGGTTATTTTTCGTATATGAAGCAATTATTTTTACGGTGTTCTTGGTTAGAATCGTATTTGCCTCGTATGTTTGATGGTTACAATCCCATTTTTGTCTATCGTTCTCCCCTTGACCACCCATGACTTTTTGTGGGTCGGCGAGTCGGCACAGGACGTTAACGATGATCTGCATCAGCCCAACAAATCACCTCAGGCGCAACCATATACAAGCAATATGTAACGCGATGTGATGTAACATGCACTATGCATCACGATGCTGTGTAATGTAACTAGTATGTAGTCTGTAATTTGTGATCCGTAATGTGGTGATGCGCAGTTTAGTTTGTAATGTGTGATGGGTGTGTAATTAATGTGTGATGGGCAACGTGTAATTAGTGTGCAATCTGTGATGTGTGACCTGTACATGTGGTGTACGGTGTGTAATGTCATGTGGTGGATACAGTAAATTTACATATTACATATCACATCCATATACAGAGATGTATTTTTGGTTTGTACATTGTACGTATGCACATGAAACAAACATAGGGATGGCCAAAACACATTGGGCCATTTGATTGCAAAGATGAACATTCATGATCATGATCACATATCTTTTTCATCAATACACGCGTAACTTGCACGGCCTCTAGCAGTAACTATGGCTTGGCAGTGAAACCTTACACCCATATTACATCTTTTCCGTGGTTTGTACACCTATTTGGCATCTTTTAGCAGGATGCAAACTTGAAACAACAAACATGGATATTGAATACTGGTATTTTCAACAAGGAACCATCTCCGGTCCTTTGTGGATAGTTAAGTAATGGATTATTCACCAGTAAACCGTCACATAGACGTGCTACTTTCCAGCATGTTACCGTAGATCATTACCCAACGGGAAAACAGCTATTCTCCAATGGTTGTTTCGAACTCAAAAAGATCGGTTACACCTTGGAGATCCCTGGGGATGTGCACGCTGTTTCTATGTTGCAGTTGTTTGGCATTAATCCCCAACTATATCCAACCGACGCTACTGGTTGCAACAAAGGGAAGACGATTTCTACTTCCGGATGTCTAAGAAACGAGTTGCATTGGCTACGATACCTATGTTTTCTGCAATTTTCCGCCAAGCGGCTTGGAAGGGTTTCAAATGTTTATGGTCCAAGCTGAAGAGAGAAAACCTGCTCAGCCAAACACCTTGTGAGATAGAATTTGGGATATGATTTCGGGGGTAATGTGCCTCCTCAGCAAGTTGGAGTAAGGATTGAGGTCAGTGATACTGGATGTTTGTTGCGTTTTTTCCCCATGCATA
This sequence comes from Cladocopium goreaui, assembly GCA_947184155.2. Taxonomy (NCBI): domain Eukaryota; class Dinophyceae; order Suessiales; family Symbiodiniaceae; genus Cladocopium; species Cladocopium goreaui. Next base: position 297,013 of record CAMXCT020000016.1, read on the forward strand.
GCTATGGCACAGACTTGCCAATCATGCATCAGTCCAATATAAGTATGTTCTGTAAACTGAACACTGGTGCCCTGCTTGTATCTGCATTTGTTGCACCTACTACAGCAGCATTGCCTTTAGATGAAACACACCTTACCTCCGCATCCTTCCATTGCTGCCATCCGACCATCCAAGAGTAGGTGCCATTCTTCTTCGCTACGATGAAGGAAGAGGCTTGGTGATGCATTGTGCTATTTTGGACGAGCTTTGCCATTCAAAACCCATTGAAATGCCAACTCATGAAGAACAGGATGCAGCAGGAGTGCCCCACGATTGATGATAGAATGATATAGTGGGCTTCAACCGTTCCTTCGTTTTGATGTTTGACATGTTTGAGATATTTTATTTTAATGGTTTACGTTCCCGCAAAAAAAAATGCATACACAATAAGCACGAGATGTTCCCACATCCCACAGGACTTTGCAGAGACGAAAGAGACGAATGCGATGAACCACACGCAGCAGAAGACCCTAGAGTCTCTTGGTAAAGATTAGTGGAAAACCATGGAAAAAAAAGAGCCACCTATCCATTTTCGTATATTTGCCACAGCCAGATTCAGGTGGGTGACTTCTATATTGAACGTAATGTTGACCTACGATTTATCAAACTACCCTGAATAAAGCTAAAAAACTCCCAAACTAAATAGTAAAACTACCCTAATAAAGCTATTTTTTTTGTCCCTAAACCCAGATTTGCCCAGATGGGGCTGACCAAAACCTTTATTCAAAAATGATAGCTGGAAATTGTCAAAAATGATGGATGCTCTTTCTATTCAAAACCTTTACTTAAACTTATCCAAAATCAACTCCAAATCAACTCATCAAGGGTACCCCCCATGAGGTGCCTTAGCACCAATTAGAGTTTGACCCTGAATAAAGCTACTGAGCTTCCCCCTCCCGCTGATCAAGAAATGAATACTAAATCAATACTAAATCAATACTAAATCCATGAAATGGATACTAAATCAATACTAAATCCATGAAATGAGTACTAAACCAATACTAAATCCATGAGATGAATACTAAATCAATACTAAATCCATGACATGAATACTAAATCAATACTAAATCCATGAGATGAATACTAAATCAAAACTAAATCCATGACATGAATACTAGATCAATACTAAATCCATGACATGAGTACTAGATCAATACTAAAACAATTGCTGGATTCCTTTTTTTTTTTGAAATTGCATTTTATGTATTCGTTTTCAATTGTGGTAATTGAACACCTTTACATACAAACAAGTTTGATGGTGGCTTTAAGTCTATTTAGGGTAAAAGAGGGGGGAGGCTATTTATAAATCAGAGGTGGACATTAATTGTCAAATTGTAGGGAAAAACGAATATGAAGCCCATGAAAATTCCATATGACAGGAAGTGATTCTTCTGATAAAGATGAGGCGTGTTTATATTGCCGTAGGAATTGTACGGAAACAAAATGGATTCTCATGATGTATCATGTCTCGAGGGTGTTGGACCCTGTAAATTCCTTGTTCCATTGTGTGCAGATAAGTTGTATCACATCGCTTTCTACTGCTATAGTTATTATATACATGGTATTACCCTTGTATCAGCATGTAGCTTTGGCCATGATTCTCAATATTTTCGGTTCGGATCAGCTAGTTTGGACCCCCAATTGTTTCAATTTCGCCACATTTAGTTCGATGAAGCCGATGACTTGGTAAACACTTGGAGATCAGGACACTGGAATTGATTCCTGATCAGCAGCAGCATCAGCACTGCACGTTGACAATTGTTTGCATGCATTTTGCTGGGGTTTTTCGTGTTAGGTTGTTCTGTTTTGAAAGCCATTTTTTTTAATAGAAGCGATATGTTACATACTTTTATATAATTATATATATATATATGCAATATATGTATATAATATATATATATATATGTAATATATTGTAATATACATGGGCTCGTGTTGATTTTTGTCGGCTTGCCATATTTCTTGAAGAAATACTGCCTGTAGTTTTTTTCAGTTGTTGGTGAAATATAAAAACCATCTTTCAAGGGATATATGCTCCCAAAGTGATGTTTTTGTTTCTCACGGTCGCCCCGGGAATCGCCCTGCCATACCTGTTTCAGGTTCTTCTTGGAAGAGACGATGCGGAAACTCGAGCTGAAGTTAGATGCCTTACTGAAGGAACCTTGGCGGAAGAAAAGGATGAAGCTTCCAAACGCAATAACAGGTAGCCCGGTAGCCCTGTAAAACATGTCCGTGCCAGCATTTTTCATCATTTCGGATCATGGTGACTGATACAAAATTCAGGTTTCCTAAAATGATGGTACCCCCAATTTATCCAAAATTATATAGACCATGAACACTATTCTGTTGTACTTTACCTTTGCAGTGGCTTGGTGATATGACGCGCCTGGCTAACGAGCTTGGGTGCTGAACTGCCAGGTCGCCTTTTTAGCTCCCCTTCAGCTTGACTGCTGATCTCCTGAGATGGCGATGGAGAGAGAGAGAGAGAGATTTAAGTGTTAATTGAAACCCATGGTTTTGGGGATCCATTTTAGGAATCCCCCACATATACAATATCAAACAGGGTCAGCCTATTTCCCACATTTCCCACTCCCCCGTCACAGCTGCCTGGCGGAGAATTCAGTGAGAAATGTGACCATCAATGAAACAATCAAAAAATATCATAAATCACAGTGGCTAAAGACGGCTGCTAAAGTTAGCGGCTAAAGCAGTTTATATAGTTAATTTAATTAATTTGGGTTGCTGGTGATGTTTCTACCATTACCCATTTCCACCCCAGGTCACAAAAACCATCCACGACTGTTGTGGCTGCCGAGGATAGCAAGAAGATTAAGGTCTTGGCCAAATATCCACGTCGGCCCCAACCTCAACGGATGCAGCTGGGCATCGTGATGTGGGTAGCAAGTGGTACCCTCTGGTAATGACTAACGGTTAGCTATTGAAAATGGCCATAGACATAGAAATAGTGGATTTACCCATTAAAAATTGTGATTTTCCATAGTTATCTAAACGTTTACCAGAGGGTAGATGGTAGTTTCATGTAGTTTCATGATTTACTGTACCTATTAAACATGTTCCATGGCTATGGGACAAAGTACCAGAGGGATCCAGAGGGTAACCACCAACAAAACTAATTAACTTGCAAACATGGAGATAAGCCAAGTGGCAGGGTAGTTTAGTACCTTGCAATTGTTTGCCATCAATGCGGATACTACATGCTGACCAGCAAATAGACAAATGCACTGGGTACAGTATCTAAAGTTGGTCATGAAGTGTAGGGTCTAGAGACCGGCCGAGCTCACATCTGCAAACAGCGATTGGTGCGATTGGTGACGTTGATTGTTTGCCATTGATCGTGTTTTTATTAACTTTGATGATATGATGATGGTTAATGCAAAATTAGGTTTTGGGGGAATCATTGACAGAACTGTGGGTGAGGATGATGTGCTCTTTCTTGGAGCAAATAAGCATTTTTTCTCCTCCAGCTTAGGAAGGAATTCTGATCATGCGTGCGCCTTTGGTGACCAAAGATAGCTACAGAAAATATCCCATGGCATAAACCCTTCAACTGGGTGGTTGACTTCCGGCCGGTAACCTAAGCTGATCAGGGAAAATCATTCATTATCATATCTACATATATCTACGTCTTTGCCGATGAATGTCTCTTTCCAGACGATTGTTTCCACGAGTGGATGCGTGCAGAAATGAATAGAGATGAAGCGATTGTAACACAGCTCCTGGGCCACAAGCATTCGTTTGTTTCTTAAAATCAGCATATGGGTAAGTCTGGAAAAGAAAAACAAATATTTTATTTTAATGTTGTAATCTCGAAAATGGGTCTCTTTGCCATTGGAGTTTGGAGTATTGACTTTTCAGATAAAGCCAACATTTTCTACGTAGCTTTTTAGCGGTTTCGGACGGATTACCACATATTATTTGGCATTTTTGGGGGCTGCTTTGGGCATCTTCATTTTGGACAAACTAACTATGTACATCAAGGTGCTTGCAGTTTGACTGGAACCATTATTTTTCCATTATCTCAATAATATACAGTAATCATATTACATCATAATCATCACAATCATCGCCCAGGTCCCCACGCGCCTCGGACGGTGCGATAACAGCCACGACACTTGGCACTTGGCGAGTCGGCCTGGGTGGCCTGGGTTAGTATACAACCGTACAAGTACTATGCCAAGCATAAAGAGTTGAATATGATTGTTATTTGTAGGTTTGATAATCGTACTGTTTTATACCAGTTAGTACATGATAGTAGTTAGTTGAACTATGATTAGTAAGCAGTTCCACATGATGCGCAGACCCCCCCTTTTGCCCACACAACATTTGCACGGTTTCCAAGTACATTGAAGAGGGATATTGACTGACTGGCGTGTTGAAGGAAATCTGCAAGATGTTTCAACAGAGTTTCTCGTGAGTCATTAAATCCCCACCCTGTTGAACTTTATATTCAAGGGAATCTTCAAGATGTTTCAAATTGAAGAGTTTCTAGAGAATCCTTAAAACTCACACCCCTGTTAAACTTTATATTCAAAGGAATCTTCAAGATGATTTCAAGAAAGTTTCTAGGGTATCATCAAATCCGAACCCCGTCAAACTTTATATTCAAGGGAATCTTCAAGATGATCATGATGATGAAGATCAATACTATGATGATGTTGATGATGGTGATGATGATGATGATGATGATGGTGAAGATGATGGTGATGGTGATGGTGGTGGTGGTGGTGATGAGGAGGAGGAGGAAGAGGATGAGGATGAGGAGGAGGATGAGGAAGAGGATGAGGATGAGGATGAAGATGAGGATGATGATGATGATGATGATGATGATGATGGTGTAACATTCAACGCACAGGTTGCTAAGCTGCGCATTGCAAGATGAAAGCCATGATCTTGGACATGTGTGTTCGGACATGATGGACATGTGGTGGACGTCGGCTCGGGCAAACAGAGGGGTTTGCCCGTGCAAGTACTATGCCAAGCCCAAATAATTGAATATGATTGCTATTAGCAGATTTGACACCAGTTAGTTCATGACATTAGTTAGCTGAACTTTGATTAGTAACCAGTTTAGCATTATGCCAAGTGGTCATTGGTTAGTACAGTTGGTATGCTACAATATTTCATGGTTAGTAGTTAGTACCATTTCATCGTTAGTGGATAGCACAACTCCCATGCCAACCAGTTTGTATGATGGTTCCTAACTGACATTATGTATCGAATGCATTGCGAATGACTCTTAATTGTTAGTACCGAACCAACTATATAATAGTTAATGGGTCTATGATCTCCGTCAGCGAGGGGATTGGTAAATGTTGGTTAGCCATGGCAGAAATCATTGGACACTTTCTTTAATGGGCTTTACAATCCCATACTTAACAACGGGCCTACGGTCACATGTTCTTGTCGTCCATTCTGCATTCTTCTGTCAAACTGGTCAAATTGGGAATGACGATCAAGCTGCCCAGAATGATGATTGAGTGGGGATTAAGCCAAAACAAACTAGATATGTTTGCGTTTCATCTTTCAGCTCATACAGGATTCAGCATGCAACAAATGGAGATCTTGCCTGTTTGTGGCAGTTGGAGTTCAGGTCAGTTTTGACGTAACAACGGACCGCCAGGAGACTCCGGGCCAATAGAGCAGCATTGCATCCTGAAGCATTTCGATCGATGCATCCCGGCTGCCGACTGGACGTCCATGTAAAGTGTAAAGTGACTGGTTGTTTTTGTATGTTTTTGTTTGGTAAGTTTAACACACCTCAAACTATGTTTCAATTTTTTTGACGGGGACATAGTCACTTCACCCACACGACGCCGGGTTCGGATCCCAGCGCCACGTTTTTCCCATGAAGGGGAAGATTAGGATCCTCTATATGTTACATGTAGAGGGATTAAAACCTTCCACCCCCGTCGAACAATTACACTCCAGATTCGCCAAAAAAGTGAAAAACGGGCAGTGAAACGAGCCTCCTCAGAACGTTAACGAATTTATTCCGGGCCCCAGTCCTGCCCGTAACTGAACGAGGGATGCCACGATTCGGCCCGAGAATTTTGAAGGTAACCCGGCTACTTTTTAAGGCTTGCTGTTTTGCACCAACAACATCCAACAACCATTAAAAAACGTATGAACTATCTACCCATTTATTGAGGTGTCACCGGGTGTTGGATCCCCATTACTCCCCATGATTCTGGTTTGGCATTCCCTTTTGGTTGGTGAGATGACGGTTTTGGTGGCTTTTCTTCCAATTAACAAACTGCTGGTGCAGATGCATATTCAGGAATTTGGTATTCGTTACTTCAAATTACATTGACAATTCGAGCTTATTTGGAGCAGACCCTATGTAACGACCAAAATCATGCTGGGTACCTATATATATATAGTTATATATATATATATCAAAACATGAACGGCAAATGATGGCAAGGTCATGTACACCAGGAAAAACAGCACAAGAACACTATATATTCAGACAAGGAGGTGCCCCATGCTTTGCTAAGTTGGTTTTTAACTATTGGTTTACGGTAGATGTATATATATATATAATTTATAAATTTATAGTACATGTACATATCTATCGTCTATAATGTAGGGGGATTAGACGCATTTTTTAATACAACTGGGGAGCATTACCTTGAATAGAAGATCCCCATGAGATATATTTTGTACTTTGCCATTATACACACATTGTATCACGACCATACCACCATTTGGTTAGTTAAAAGTAAATTCCAGTTTTTGTTGGTTAAATCACCATTCTTCTTGCTTTTCCATTTCTGATGGTTAAATCATGTTATATAACATATGTTAAAATCTTTTGTTTCCGTGGAAACAAATCTGATTTTTGTGGCACAAAGCAGCCCCTCCGCCTGCGCCATGGGGGTCGTCTTCTCCAAGGTATTTGGATCGCAGGAACTCGATAGTTACCCGCTCCGGGAACGCCTCAGAGACTTGAGGAATTTCATTGGGACGTCATGGGATCCATGGGGCGTATACACCATCAATCTGGGCCTTTGTTTACAGAATTTTACAGACATGAATCGTTGTTCAACAAAAAACTGGAGAGAGATTCCCAAATGGCGACTCAAGTTTCAGGCTGGTGAATTATTCTAATTCAACCAGAAATCAATCCATGTGCGGTTATCAATCTATATGCGATTCATTATTGCTTTGCTAACGTTAGAGGTGAATTATGTATATAGAATAGAAATATGTGTTTCTTTCTCTTTGGGGGTTACGATGCTGCAAACAATCTTTTGTTTCATTGTAAGCCGCAAAAAAGGACGGTTCACCAATGAAAATGGGATTTTGTAGTCCTGGATTGTGATTACTAAGACTGGGGTTGTATATATATATAATTATATATACATATTCTGCAGCTTGTTTGTGCTGAGAAAGCCTTGAGGAATGGTGGGTTGTGTGCTATTCTTTGGCACAGGCAATGGAGCTCTAAATCTATGTAGATATGATACAGATCCATGGATGGATAAATGGATGGATAATTGGATGGATGGATGGATGGATGGATGGATGGATGGATACTGTAGATGGACCACCGCTCATAGAAGGCCGTGGCGTTCTTGTTGTTTTTTGGTCTCTTTGCATTTGTTTTTACAGCATTTCGTGTTGTTCTCGCCGTGCCTATGGTCCGTTTTTCAAGTTTTTTTTCTCCCATTTCTGTTTTTTTTGTTTGTTTGTTTTTTTTGGGGGGGGTTGGGGGGGGTGTGATAACGTTCTGTCGCGTGCGTTCTTCTTGGCTCCGTTCTGTTGATGCTACACGCTCTTGATGCTACGTTATGAACTTTCTTCTGAGACCTTTACACGCTCTTGATGCTACGTTGTGAACTTTCTTCTTAGACCTGTACACGCTCTTGATGCTACGTTGTGAACTTTCTGCTTAGAACTTTACACGCTCTTGCTGCTACGTTGTGAACTTTCTTCTTAGAACTTTACACGCTCTTGCTGCTACGTTGTGACCTTTCTTCTTAGAACTTTACACGCTCTTGATGCTACGTTGTGAACTTTCTTCTTAGACCTTTACACGCTCTTGCTGCTACGTTGTGACCTTTCTTCTTAGAACTTTACACGCTCTTGATGCTACGTTGTGACCTTTCTTCTTAGAACTTTACACGCTCTTGATGCTACGTTGTGAACTTTCTTCTTAGACCTTTACACGCTCTTGCTGCTACGTTGTGAACTTTCTTCTTAGACCTTTACACGCTCTTGATGCTACGTTGTGAACCTTCTTCTTAGACCTTTACACGCTCTTGATGCTACGTTGTGAACTTTCTTCTTAGAACTTTACACGCTCTTGATGCTACGTTGTGAACCTTCTTAGACCTTTACACGCTTTTGATGCTACGTTGTGAACTTTTCTTCCTAGAACGGTTTTTACAGCATTTTGTTTTGTTCTCGCCGTGCCTATGGTCTGTTTTTCAAGCTTTTTTTCTCTATTTCTTGTTTTTTTGTTCTTGTGTTTTTTTTTTTGGGGGGGGGGTTCTTTAGACAAAGCGTCTTACCTTTGAACCCTCAAGGATTTATGTCTCAACTCCGAAGACTGCTGAAGTCGAATTGAGCGCCAATGGAAAAAGTGAAAGGAGCGCACGGATGGTCCCCATTGGCCCTACATACCGAACATGGCGTAATAAAAAGATGATGATGATGATGATGATGATGATGGTGATGATGTTGATGATCATGATGATGATGATGGTGATGATGGTGATGATGTTGATGATCATGATGATGATGATGATGATGATGATGATGAAGAGGGTGAAGACGGTGATGGCGGTGATGGCGATGATGCACAAAAGATGAATGGACTCCTTAGTTGCGGGCTAAAAAAACACAATATTTTGCTCGCAGTTACAATGGTTTCTATAGTGACAATATTTTCCCCAATGGAACTACGCATGAAACATGTGAAATCAAAGACTGTCCATAAAACGCATTGTAATTGTGGGATTCAAACAACATTGAATCATTGAAAATCCTATTTTACACCACGGCCGATTTCGCGCGGTGGACCTAGTTCTACTGTAGTTTGAGGTTAACCGTGGCAAGGGATATCACCGGAAAACCCCAAAAATATCACTGGCGCAGTGTGATTCTTCGTATTTTATGGACATTTTGTTTAGGGTGATTTGTATGGGCCCCCGATGCAACTCGTACAGTTGCAGCCACTTATTCGTTAATGTTGTTGGTACAAAGGTTCAGACCCACATGGTTATGGTGTGAATAACTTTTGTACAAGTCATTGGTAAACCCTGGTTGATCAATATGTGGGATGCCCCCCTGCCCCCCAAAAAAAACACAATCTTGCCAGGAGCGTGAAAGCTTACGCCTGTTGTCAAACACCCCAGAATCAGTTTGTTTGTTTTAAACGAAGTGATACAATCCATGGATGTTCCTCCGAAATTCGATACATATCATAACACACACACACATGTATATATATATAGAGGCGCAAGAATTTCATGATTGGCTAGAGTTCCTCTACCTAACTGCTAGCTGTTTTACATTTTCCAGCCACTTTCTACTGAGGAAGCTCTACACAGCTACAGGCCACAATACACTTCAGGCGAGACATTCCCTGCGACCCTCGACGATGCTGTCGCTTCAACGAAATTTTCCAAGGATCGAGGCTCAGCTGAAGCACAGCTCTAAAGGTGGATGTTTGCACTTACGTGGTAAACGTTTACATAACTATGGAAAATCACAATTTTCAATGGGTAAATCAACTATAAATGTTCATGTTCCATAGCTATGTTAACTTACCAGAGGGTAAACAATCTTAAACATTGCGATCAATGTTAAGACAAACTTGGAGATCTTTTACAACAACAGTTTAAGCACCACAATTGATCAAAAATATGGACCACGATAGGACCAAACAAGCCACAAAAGATTTGCAGTAGCTACTTAAATTATTGTTATCACATATATAATTATTGTTATTCGCCATGATTTGCTAAAATCCTCGAACATGTCCATCCTGTAAATGATAATCAGCTTTGCAAAACTGTGGCTGAAACCTTGTGGGTTGCAAGGGTCTGCAACTTTTTCACTGGGGGTCGTCCAGTTGTTGGAGCATTTGGTGCCCAGTTTGGGGTACCGAATTCTGACCCAGAGTGATCCCAGAAAAGATGGAACGCATTATAATAGCAACCACCAAAAAATACATATATATAATTTTGCTGAGATATTGATGACAGATGAACTTCTTTTTGAATCTTTTTGAGCTTCACCTGGTTGCTGAAAGGCAGCCATCATAACAGTGGGGATCTCATGTTCCTTTCTGAAAAGCGGCCCCGGATCTTTGGGATGCTGTGGCTTTGAAACCAATGTGGCATGAGCGATGGGTTTGTCACATGTACCCCATGTCATGCACATTCCAAGAGGGAAATGTGTTGTGAAAGCATTGGAATTTATGAGTTTCGATCTTTGGACATACCCATACATGAGTATCCAACCCCATTGGAACTATATAATTTGAACTAATTATGAACACATGCTACGGAGACTAAACTTATGTTGACATCCCTGTCCTGGGGTGTGGGTGGTGGGACAACAACGTAGATCAATTCTTAGTATCTACCCATTTGAATTGTTTTTTTTTCGGTTGGGTGATGCATGTTTAATGATGTCATGTCATGTTGCATTTGAGATGTTGGAATCATCTTTGTCACTCTATTTTGTAGTCAAATACACTTTGGTGAATGTTATGATTGTTGAATCCTCACTTGGTCGTGGTTCGAATTCAATTCCTGCATTGTTGTTTGCAGACTGTGTCGTTTCTCTATGTTTCTATTTGATAATTTGATAATCCCGCTTCTGTTAGTGAAATCCCAGTTTTGGTTTGACACCCCCGTATATCGAAATCCGACACAGGATATTCAAGAAGTGGTCATGTGTGGTGGTTCTGATGTGTGATTCTTGATATGTAAAATGAATTAAAACTGATTATTATGTTATGAAGTCCTCATGTTGATGAGAGCCTCACTGATCTTCCTTTCCAGTCGTCAAATCCCCGAAAAGCATCGAAAAACCACATGTTAATCATGCCCACAAGTCCACAATATCTCAGTTAGTAAATTCCATGAAATTAGCCATTTCATCTCATAAATTCTCATAATTCCACTGTTTAATCCTTGTTTCTCCTAGATTTCCTAGGTGTTTGGCGCAGTGTCTCGCGTGGTCGCTCGAACCTTCCTGCAGAAACTCCGTCGAATGGAGAGCGCAGCGAGCGGAGCGAGCGGAGCTGGACTGGTGCCTGTGCCTTTCCGAGTGCCCTAAGTCCATCATCCACGGCAAAACAGAAAGGAACGCTAAACATGTTTGAGACATATCTCTTAATTCTTTGAAAAAAGAAATCATCATACTAGATCATAGTTATATGATTGCATTTTCGAGAAAGAAAATGATGGTAAAACTGACAAAATGATGTCTATGAGTCAGCCAGTGGAGAAATTAGACCTCTTTTTGGGGGGCTTTGACTCCCCCCTCCCTCCCTTCAGATAGTAGAAACAATGCCACAAAGCCATGCCCCTTTGCCTATTTTGCTTTATTGTTGGTGCTAGTATAGCTTTACATCCAAAAATCAAGACTTTTCATTGCCATTGTAGTTGCTGAAGGAAACACATATATCCACGCATCCATCAAAGGCAGCTGTATTTTTTTTGCGGGTAATTTTCCTTGCTTTCCAAGGTTCTTTGGTTGACTGGAGGTAGCTGCCAAAATACCTGAGCAGTGAACATAGGGAGCACACATTTTTATCAGCAGCATTTGGGAAACTCATCTCGATGTTGGTGGCCTAGTTTTAGTTTGGGAAGCTCATTTGGTTGTTCGTCCCTGCTTTTGATACCTTGTTCACTGCTAAATATGCTAGTACCACCAGCTCAGGTTGGTTTCATACAACTTTTGGATTTCTGGTAGGCCCGTAGGCTACTTGGGCCACCATGGATGCTCACGGCGTGAAACGCCATATTTTCCATCCTTAACGCGTGAATCGCAGTATCTTCCATCACCGGATGAGATGTGGGGATTTCCTCCCTTTAAGACTGATCCGTTTCGTCCCCAAAATGTTCCTCTGCAACTTCAACCCCGCAACAATTAACAACGGTGATTGCCATGTTGGAAGCGAAAATCCTTCGACGACCCGCATTCTCCATCCCTGCATGCTTTCGTTGTTAATTCCATTTTTGTCCGTGATGTCATGCTGGCTCGCAATTGCTTGGGCGAAGGATGACACTTGCCTGACCGGATTTGTATGCTCATCAGATTGGCAGTTTCCCCATTTGATTGGTCTCTGTCCAGTCGGAACTGATGGTGGTATTTCAAGCCGGAAAATGTGCGGTCTTGGATTGTGGATCTATTGGATATGGATGGGAAATACATTTGGTGGATTCATACACACACACACATATATATATATATATAAAGGACGTGCATGCATGTGCATATTCATTTCCAGGAAACAAATGGAACCATGTTTGCAAACTTTCGCTAACGGTAGACCCACGAAACTCGCAAGCTTTGCATAGCTCGCAAGTTTTGCATCTCTAGTATATAAGTGCTCATAACATCCTCTTGCTTGGTAATCCCTCCGCTAGTATCATGTAAATGCATTTAAATACTATATTACTTCCCTATCATCCTATCATTAAGCCCTGGATGAATACTGGAACTATTCCTTTTGGAGCCCTATATATTGGGGGAATTTCATACACGGATTAACCAAGTGGGAGCCATACGGGACTCTCTAACACAGCGAACTGGAAAACCACCATCTTTCATAGCTATAGATGTGGAATTACCGATGTATGGTAGATGTAACTATCTCTATAGTTAATGGCTATTACAAGGGCACATGATAGTAATCATCTTCTATCTCCAGTTGCCGAAGCAATCCGCTACCAACTATAGTTCGTGATTATTACACTCTAGTAGACATATATTAATTGTTTGTTATACATATCATTATAAACATCATGATCATTATAAGTATCATGATCACATCAAAATCATTATAAACATCACCATCATTATAAACATCATATCATTATAGATATCATCATATTTATCCATAGTTAGCTCATAGTTAGTGGGAAGTGTCCTGCTGCTCAAGGATGCTCAAGGCACCAGCCGACATCGACATTCGAAATGGGCGGTCCAAGGCGGTCAGGCCACAGAACAACCATGGTGAAAGGCAACGCTGAAGATATAGGTCTGATAGCTTGGCTTGGTCCATGTGAAGTACCCGCAAGTATTCCGCGTTTTTTGGGGGCTATATCAATCTATATCATGCTGTATGTTCCTATTCATTTCATATCAGAAATTCTCAGACAATCAAGACAATCAAGACAGGGTGCAACACTGGGGCGCAAAACAAGAACATTTCGAGGCACTACATAGTTTCAGAACACGTTTTTTGTGTGTAAGCGACCGTTTTTTGCGACTGGGCCCATTGAAACATTGGCCATTTTCCCGAAAAAAACACCAGCAATGCATGGTGGGTTCCACCATCCACCAGGGATGGGGTGAACAAAATGTGAGCATCCGACAAGATAGATAATGATAGATAGATAGATAGATAGATAGATAGATAGATAGATAGATAGATAGATAGATAGATAGCTAGGTAGGTAGGTAGATAGATAGATAGATAGATAATATATATATGTGTGTGTGTCAAGCTCTGTACCGAAGAGTTCCTCACTTTTTGCGGCTGATTTCAACCAACTAGTTTTTTAACTGCTTTCTTCCATAAATTATGGATACCATTGCACCTTAATTCACAGCAGGGGGCGCAAGGACCTTTGGTGAGTCTTGTGCCAATGAAGACGCTCACCTTAGGTTGTGAAAACGTACCTGCATGATGCACCTGGATGACATACCCAATATGTTGGGGTCATAGCTGGTGGTCATATTCGTATCTGTTAGTACTTTATGGGATCAGGCTAACCCAAGAACCTGCATGCCGTCATTCAGTCATTTCATGATCACTTTTGATTGAGCCGTATTGGTTTCTCTTTTAAACAACCTGACATTCAAATGTCAACGGGTAAGCTTGGCCTTTTTTAACTCGGTATGGCCGAGTGATGCCTTCAATCTACCATGAGGTAATCAGACTTTGCATTCATGAAAAGAGACCGTCTTTCATGACTTCGCAAGTGTGTATTTCGGCCGTGGGATCTGTCAAAGTCCGGTCGTGATCCTGGAATTCCAGGCGTCGTATCTCCCCTGGGAGTGCGAGAATCCACAAGTGAATTTGACTCTTGAATTCAGCCACGGTGGCTCATTGCAATGATTGAACGTGTGTCTCTGACACAAAGCGTGCATTTGAGAGAATAGATCCCGGTATGCTATCCGGCAAAAATAGCTTGAATCCACTGAGTTTGAACTTGAATTTGACTTTTGACAATTTTGGCGACTGATAGTCACCAATAAGATGAATTTTCTGAATTCCACACTTGAAGCCTCAGCATTGAATTCCAAAGATGAATTGTGTTTGTACACATGAATGCCTTTTGGTGTACAGTTGAGCAAGCAACAATGCGTTATCATTTGTTAGTTGTCTAACTGATCAATCCTTGTACAGTTAGGAAGTTGTCATATTAGACAACACATTTTCCATTTTCCTTTCTCTAGATTTCTGAGCCATGTCGACTCCGGTGTATAATGTTTATTTTGTGGCCGGCAACGTGGACCCGACTCCACCTCGGCCACCCAAGGCACCGGCGAAGCCAGCAGTAAGACTGGCATTGACACCACAGGCTCCTCCAGCAACTCCGGTAGTAGCCCCAGCCGCAATTCCAGGAACGATCTCCGTACCTCGTCGACCGTCAGCAGTCCAACCTCAGGTGCCGGTTGGAACAGATGATGACAAACAGGAAAGACGCACAACATCAAGTTGCTCCAGATCCAGAACAAGACGTCGTCATCGAGCATCCCATCACCGTCACCATCATCGTGATCACCATTCTCTGAGGTCCACTTCGAGATCTGAAAGAGGTAGGTCAGTTAGAACGGCTCTTTCTTCTTTCTCTCAAGCTCTCCGTCCTCCACCAGGTCAATGGGACATTCATACTGGTCTTTGGGACCCGTATGTTGGAAACATTCCTCCCAGAGCGCATGTTCTTCCTCCCAGAGTTCCTGCTCCTCCTCCCTTGAGACCGTTTTCAGCCTTCCCTCTAGTGGAGGTCGACCCACGTGCACAGCGGACTCACTTTTTCACAGCACTTGGTGTTGTATGGCGCCAAATCAGGGGCGCTGGAATAGGAAGTCAGATTTCTCCGACACTTTCGAACTTGGCCGTGACGCTTATCGAGAGACCGTGGAGCAGTACCTATCAAGAAGTTCTCACTCGACCAAATTTTCATCATCTTGCAATCAGGTACGTCGACAGCCGTTTTGTCATTGTACAGAAGCACCATCTTCAGGCTCCAGTGTTCCAAGTGTTTACAGACTTGGACTTTTATGGTAGTCCAGTCGAAATGGAGCTGGTTGCCGACAATTTTACTTCTCGGCTTTTATGTGGATGTTTCTGAAAGAACAATCATTTCAGCCGGAACCCTCCGATTGCGTTTGAGCGGACTGAAGAGTCGAGCTCATTTAATTCGTAAATATTCATTTCCGTCCTGTAAAGCACAGAGTTCGTTGCACGCACTATCTCGGTTATACGTACAGAAAGGCTTCGTTTTGTCAGATATTCACAGTGCGTTGTGGCCGACAAATACCAGCGGCGATAGGCCTTTGTGTGTAGGGTCAACCCCTGTTTCCAAGGGATTTGCGAATTTTTCTGTTTTTCTGTTTTTCAATTTTTCAGTTTTAAGGCAGGGGGTCGACCCACGTGTACAGCGGACTCACTTTTTCACAGCACTTGGTGTTGTATGGCGCCAAATCAGGGGCGCCGCAATAGGAAGTCAGATTTCTCCGACACTTTCGAACTTGGCCGTGACGCTTATCGAGAGATCGTGGAGCAGTACCTATCAAGAAGTTCTGACTCAACCAAATTTTCATCATCTTGCCATCAGGTACGTCGACAGCTTTATTGTCATTGTACAGAAGCACCATCTTCAAGCTCCAGTGTTCAAAGTGTTTACAGACTTGGACTTTTATGGTAGTCCAGTCGAAATGGAGCTGGTTGCCGACAATTTTACTTCTCGGCTTTTATGTTGATGTTTCTGAAAGAACAATCATTTCAGCCGGAACCCTCCGATTGCGTTTGAGCGGACTGAAGAGTCGAGCTCATTTAATTCGCAAATATTCATTTCCGTCCTGTCAAGCACAGAGTTCGTTGCACGCACTATCTCGGTTTTCCGACAAATACCAGCGGCGATAGACCTTTTGTGGGTAGGGTCAACCCCTGTTTCCAAGGGATTTGCGATTTTTTCTGTTTTTCTGTTTTTCAATTTTTCAATTTTAAAGCAGGGGGTCGACCCACGTGTACAGCGGACTCACTTTTTCACAGCACTTGGTGTTGTATGGCGCCAAATCAGGGGCGCTGCAATAGGAAGTCAGATTTCTCCGACACTTTCGAACTTGGCCGTGACGCTTATCGAGAGATCGTGGAGCAGTACCTATCAAGAAGTTCTGACCCAACCACATTTTCATCATCTTGCAATCAGGTACGTCGACAGCTTTTTTGTCATTGTACAGAAGCACCATCTTCAAGCTCCAGTGTTCAAAGTGTTTACAGACTTGGACTTTTATGGTAGTCCAGTCGAAATGGAGCTGGTGGCCGACAATTTTACTTCTCGGCTTTTATGTTGATGTTTCTGAAAGAACAATCATTTCAGCCGGAACCCTCCGATTGCGTTTGAGCGGACTGAAGGGTCGAGCTCATTTAATTCGTGAATATTCATTTCCGTCCTGTCAAGCACAGAGTTCGTTGCACGCACTATCTCGGTTATATGTACAGAAAGGCTTCGCTTTGTCAGATATTCACAGCGCGTTGTGGCCGACAAATACCAGCGGCGATAGGCCTTTGTGTGTAGGGTCAACCCCTGTTTCCAAGGGATTCGCGATTTTTCTGTTTTTCAGTTTTTCAATTTTTCAGTTTTAAGGCAGGGGGTCGACCCACGTGTACAGCGGACTCACTTTTTCACAGCACTTGGTGTTGTATGGCGCCAAATCAGGGGCGCCGCAATAGGAAGTCAGATTTCTCCGACACTTTCGAACTTGGCCGTGACGCTTATCGAGAGATCGTGGAGCAGTACCTATCAAGAAGTTCTGACTCAACCAAATTTTCATCATCTTGCCATCAGGTACGTCGACAGCTTTATTGTCATTGTACAGAAGCACCATCTTCAAGCTCCAGTGTTCAAAGTGTTTACAGACTTGGACTTTTATGGTAGTCCAGTCGAAATGGAGCTGGTTGCCGACAATTTTACTTCTCGGCTTTTATGTGGATGTTTCTGAAAGAACAATCATTTCAGCCGGAACCCTCCGATTGCGTTTGAGCGGACTGAAGAGTCGAGCTCATTTAATTCGCAAATATTCATTTCCGTCCTGCAGAGTTCGCTGCACGCACTATCTCGGTTTTCCGACAAATACCAGCGGCGATAGACCTTTGTGGGTAGGGTCAACCCCTGTTTCCAAGGGATTTGCGAATTTTTCTGTTTTTCTGTTTTTCAATTTTTCAGTTTTAAAGCAGGGGGTCGACCCACGTGTACAGCGGACTCACTTTTTCACAGCACTTGGTGTTGTATGGCGCCAAATCAGGGGCGCTGGAATAGGAAGTCAGATTTCTCCAACACTTTTGAACTTGGCCGTGACGCTTATCGAGAGACCGTGGAGCAGTACCTATCAAGAAGTTCTGACTCAACCAAATTTTCATCATCTTGCAATCAGGTACGTCGACAGCCGTTTTGTCATTGTACAGAAGCACCATCTTCAGGCTCCAGTGTTCAAAGTGTTTACAGACTTGGACTTTTATGGTAGTCCAGTCGAACTGGAGCTGGTTGCCGACAATTTTACTTCTCGGCTTTTATGTTGATGTTTCTGAAAGATCATTTCAGCCGGAACCCTCCGATTGCGTTTGAGCGGACTGAAGAGTCGAGCTCATTTAATTCGTAAATATTCATTTCCGTCCTGTAGAGCACAGAGTTCGTTGCACGCACTATCTCGGTTATATGTACAGAAAGGCTTCGCTTTGTCAGATATTCACAGTGCGTTGTGGCCGACAAATACCAGCGGCGATAGGCCTTTGTGTGTAGGGTCAACCCCTGTTTAAAAAGGGATTTGCGATTTTTTCGGTTTTTCAGTTTTTCAATTTTTCAGTTTTAAGGCAGGGGGTCGAGCACGTGTACAGCGGACTCACTTTTTCACAGCACTTGGTGTTGTATGGCGCCAAATCAGGGGCGCTGGAATAGGAAGTCAGATTTCTCCGACACTTTCGAACTTGGCCGTGACGCTTATCGAGAGATCGTGGAGCAGTACCTATCAAGAAGTTCTGACTCAACCAAATTTTCATCATCTTGCAATCAGGTACGTCGACAGCCGTTCTGTCATTGTACAGAAGCACCATCTTCAGGCTCCAGTGTTCAAAGTGTTTACAGACTTGGACTTTTATGGTAGTCCAGTCGAACTGGAGCTGGTTGCCGACAATTTTACTTCTCGGCTTTTATGTTGATGTTTCTGAAAGAACAATCATTTCAGCCGGAACCCTCCGATTGCGTTTGAGCGGACTGAAGAGTCGAGCTCATTTAATTCGTAAATATTAATTTCCGTCATGTCAAGCACAGAGTTCGTTGCACGCACTATCTCGGTTATATGTACAGAAAGGCTTCGCTTTGTCAGATATTCACAGTGCGTTGTGGCCGACAAATACCAGCGGCGATAGGCTTTTGTGTGTAGGGTCAACCCCTGTTTCCAAGGGGTTTGCGAATTTTCTGTTTTTCTGTTTTTCAATTTTTCAGTTTTAAGGCAGGGGGTCGACCCACGTGTATAGCGGACTCACTTTTTCACAGCACTTGGTGTTGTATGGCGCCAAATCAGGGGCGCTGGAATAGGAAGTCAGATTTCTCCAACACTTTCGAACTTGGCCGTGACGCTTATCGAGAGATCGTGGAGCAGTACCTATCAAGAAGTTCTGACCCAACCAAATTTTCATCATCTTGCAATCAGGTACGTCGACAGCCGTTTTGTCATTGTACAGAAGCACCATCTTCAGGCTCCAGTGTTCCAAGTGTTTACAGACTTGGACTTTTATGTTAGTCCAGTCGAACTGGAGCTGGTTGCCGACATTTTACTTCTCGGCTTTTATGCTGATGTTTCTGAAAGAACAATCATTTCAGCCGGAACCCTCCGATTGCGTTTGACATTGAGCGGACTGAAGAGTCGAGCTCATTTAATTCGTAAATATTCATTTCCGTCCTGTCAAGCACAGAGTTCGTTGCACGCACTATCTCGTTTATATGTACAGAAAGGCTTCTGTTCACAAGATATGTGGACAACAGATTCATTTTGTTTGACCACCGTTTTCGCTCCGCACTGCCCATGCGAGTGCTTTCCGATTGTTTCTTTTATCAAGCGCCGGTGGAGTTGGAAACCGTCCAAGATGGTACACTCCTTGTGTTCACCATTGACGTAGTGCAACGAACCGCAAGGTACCAAGTACCTCCACTATGGGAAATTCGTCATCTCCATTCTGCTGGCAGCATGCGTCTCCGCTTGTCCGGACTAAAGTCCCGTGCAACCTTAATTCGCAGATACACGTTTCCCAAAGAATTTGTCCCTGATGATCTCAACCAACTCATTCAGCTGTATGTACAGAAAGGGTTCTCCAAAACAGACTGCCAACGCGTCCTGTACAGAAGGCAGTTCAAGCATACCTAACCTTTTGGCTGTGGCAAAAATATTTACTGACACGCTGATGAGGTTGCAAATGTTCCTCTGCGGGTTTTTTCACAAATCTCTTGATGATGTCTTCCATTCTCGCCTTTAAAGGAATACAAGCCCGGCTACGTGCCTTTTTGTGTGTGTCAAGCTCCGTACCGAAGAGTTCCTCACTTTTTGCGGCTGATTTCAACCAACTAGTTTTTTAACTGCTTTCTTCCATAAATTATGGATACCGTTGCACCTTAATTCACAGCAGGGGGCACAAGGACCTTTGGTGAGTCTTGTGCCAATGAAGACGCTCACCTTAGGTTGTGAAAACGTACCTGCATGATGCACCTGGATGACATACCCAATATGTTGGGGTCATAGCTGGTGGTCATATTCGTATCTGTTAGTACTTTATGGGATCAGGCTAACCCAAGAACCTGCATGCCGTCATTCAGTCATTTCATGATCACTTTTGATTGAGCCGTATTGGTTTCTCTTTTAAACAACCTGACATTCAAATGTCAACGGATAAGCTTGGCCTTTTTTAACTCGGTATGGCCGAGTGATGCCTTCAATCTACCATGAGGTAATCAGACTTTGCATTCATGAAAAGAGACCGTCTTTCATGACTTCGCAAGTGTGTGTGTGTTCCAGGTTCGGGGACCCCCTCCCCCCCATGGTCATGGTTCCCCACTCCCCCCTGTGGATGTGGGAGTTGTGTGGGTCCTGTAGGTAGTCTCCCCACGGTCATGGTTCCCCCTCCCCCCTGTGGATGTGGTCCTATAGGTAGTACAGGTAGTATTGGAAATATGAGGTTTTGCATCCAAAATGCTGTACATACCATGGAAATATGAGATTCTCGATCCAAACTGGTGCAAATACCATGGAAATATGAGGTTTTGCATCCAACATACTGTAAACACCATGGAAATGAAAGATTCTAGGTCAGGAGTAGGGGACCATACCATTGGGGGGGGCTACGGGACCGGGGACCGGGATCATATATACATGTATATCTATTTTACATATCAATATATTATATATATATATAGTGAAATATGGATAAAGTGCTTGCATTGGAGCATGTCATGCAGTTAATGGATGCATCACAATGACTTTGGGACAGAAAATGATAGAAACAACGTTTTGGGGCACCAGAAATGGTCAGCTTGGTTGATTACGCCAGGTCGTTGTTACCCACTGGAAGTTGTCCGTGGTTGGCCGTGGTTGGCTGGCGAAAAAATGCCGCCATTTCACCCGCTAGTTGTGCAAATTTGGCCGTACCGAGCTGCAACACCGTTTTTTTGGTGGCAGCGCCAGCTCTGGTGTTGGTCACACTGCATGCTCATGGATTGCGCATGATTACTGTATGCCAGTTTGAAACCAGAATTGCCAACCCTGAGGTGTTTTCCTGGTGCATCAAGCTGCATACTTCAAGGTTGTCATAGACTTAAGTCGTCTCAACCTTCCCAGTTCTGCGGGGCTCCCATGGGCTCCCCGCTTTGCTTGCGCTTCGAAAATGTTCGAAGCGCAAACCCTGCCCGCCTGTGGCGTTGCAGGCATTGATTACAAAAAAATGGCTTGTTGACTGTAAGTTGTGGATGCTGGATGGTGTTTTGACATATTTTGAGAAAATTGTCCATCGAACCACCAACCAAGATATTTGCCAACAAATACGGGGAAGCTTACTATGCTAGTTAAACATTTGGAAACCATTGCTTGGCATGTTTTTGAAATGGTTTAACGATATTTAACGTGGCAGAAACAAAATGATAGTCGTTTTTCTAAGGGCTTACCAACACTCTGAAATGGTGACATGGTGAAGTTGGCTATGGAGTGTGGCGCTTACCAGGGGTCAATGTACAAGCTAGTGGGAGAGCAATAAATTGTTGGTCAAGCTCTTCTGTTTTTGTAGGTTTATTGCCGGAAATCATTTTTTATCGGCTCAGCATTCAAGTTTGATGCCGAAAGGATCCAGATGTTGCTGGTGGCTCAACATGCAATGTGTTCTCAATTTCCAGTTCCTACTTTAAACAATCAACCCTGGCTCCATAACTGGTCGGTGGTTTCAAACTTTTTATATTTTCCATAATATATGGGATAATCCTTCGAATTAACTAATATTTTTCAAGATGGTCAAAACCACCAACCAGATAAATTCTAAACACATTTTGTTTCATACCTTACATCTCTCTACCATCTCCGCTCTCCATATCGGTGTGCAAGACTTGGACAGAGATATCATGGGGATGCCGCTGGGGTTAGTTTCATGGCTTTGACTGCGGCAATAACGTCCATGAATGGGGATACAGCCCCTACAACTATGACTATGCACTTATTGGTGGAACTGCACCTCCAATTATCATACTCATGTATATCTATATATATATATATATATACATATTATTGTATAATTAAAAACGCTGTAATTACATTTTTGTCTATACACTCATGTATATTCATGTTTATAGACATGCACAGAACTTCAGAATGTTGCAAATATTAGATCATATTGATAGATACGTCTTCCGGTGTTAGATGTGCTGTACTGGTTTGAGCCATGTATTTCATGTATAGATGTATATATATATATATATATATCATATGATATGTTGCAAGTGGATATTATTTTGCCTGGGTTATGATGCGATACGGTTCTTAGCACATCCTAGTTGTTGCAACTGATGGGTCATATCTTGGAGGATTAATAGACAATAATTCTGGTTGGTGGTTTCAACTGCCCTCAGATAAACTAGAGTTCGCAGTCAATCCAAATAGCCAAAGAATATTGGTCTTTCAGCATAGCTGAGCTATGTAAATATCAGGAGGATATTTTTTATTTTCCAGTTTCGATGATGATCCGCCATGATTTGTACGTTTCAGACGTAATAATTGTCAACTAATATGCTAACAAATGGATGATGATTTGATTCACCATCATGGAATCGTACTTTACTGCAAGTTAATCTTTTGCTACGGATGGAGGTGTATATTAAGTGGCTAAAAAACACGTGCAGGGTATCCAAGATCGGCCATGGTGACTGCGGCGGCATCCTAGCAGATAGCCAGTTCAAAATGGGAGTGCCAACCTATGTCAAAGTGATGTTCTAACAACTTCAGGGCAATTAGGTACCTAAGTCCCCTCACTTAGGTTTGTTGATTTATTAACTCCGTTAGCTATAGATATATCTACCATACGCCCGAGCTGTACTTTTTACTAGTCACAAACTACCCGTTATATCTATGGGACACCACTTGTTTCATTATTCTCTTCCATTGTTGAAACCACCGAGCCTCGGGTTTCGCTATGTTTCACTGCCATCAGCCCACTGGCCTGCAGCAAAGACACATCAGAAACAGCTTTACCTGCTCAATTTTGAATGAAATAACTTCATGTATTGCAGCCACCTGAGGGAAAACAACTTTAAATAAGCAATTCACAGCGGCCAACCAGGCATAGGCGCATAATGCCAAATCCACAACTAAGTGAAGGGAACAAAGTGACTTTGATCCAACATACACTGCGGGTAACCCGCATATTTACATGCATACCTGTGTGCATAAATAAATGAATATTTGTATATATATATATATATTTGATATATATATATATATATATATACTGTATGTACATGTGTGTGATCGTGTGTGCGCGTGTTTCAGTGCATCTCGTGCTCTTGTTTCTTTGTGCTTTGCTGTGCAATTGCGCCATGCAGACCTTTGGCAGCACGGAATGCTTACAGATTGGTGGGGCTTGGCGTGGTTGAGTGGCACGTGGGGTATATCAGACCGTATTATATATATATATATATATTTATTTATTTATTTTTTATTCATTTATTTGTAAATATTTGTATGTGTACATAATATCACGCGTTATCATGCTATGATAAACTGACTATGGTAGAGGAGAGGAAAATGCAATGGCTCACCCCATTTTAGCGATTTGATTTACAACTAGAATAGCCCACTTAGGGGACTTAGCAGCCAGGCTGATCTACCTTGTTAAGCGGGATGATACTCCAAGCATTCTTGAGAGAGCCATCCGCCAGGCAATATTTTGATGGAAGCATTGTTTGATGTTTTTTTGTTGGAAGCATTTTTTTTATCTCCCCCCCGAATATTTACAAGCAATGTCGACCTGCGAAAAGCAGATAGATAGATTCTCAGAATTCGTTCTCTTGAGAAAACCGGGAGAACCCGTAACATATGTTGGGGTGAAATCTCTGCTTTCCTGAAGATGTTCCCTGAAAAGTTGGCGACTTTGGAAACAACTTGTCAAGTTGACGCACCGCGTTTAGGGTCTGCCAACACAGTTTTGGATTGGAATATATTGTATAATCCTTCCATATACAGCACGCCAAAAAGATATTGAAAAGTATAGTAACATCCTGCAAACATAGTGGTAAATAACTCTACTAAACATATTTTAGGTGGTGTTGTATGTGTAGGTAACATATATATATATATACAATATGTGTTTACAGGTCATACAATATAAGTTGCACACACATGTGAACACTAGACAAGAACTAGATCACTGCAGCGACCTGTTGGAAACGGAATCCCTGTCATCAACATAATAAGATCCTGAGCCTAATTAGTAGTCAGCCAGGAAGTAATAGCAACTCATCAGGATGGAGTACCAAAAATCAAGTTCTCGACCAAAACCATGTCCAAAAAAATCCCAGCGACAGGCCCGATAAGTTCCAATCAAGTATCGCCAAGTTCAAATGAAGCATCGCCAATTTCAAATAAAAACCAAGTCCCAACCAAGTTTCAACAAAGCCCCAGATTGCGGCAAACATGTATGACATGAACTATCATGAAATGAAAACGTCGGAGGGGGTTCTTGGCTTCGCCTCTTGCCATGTCAGTCGCAAATCAACAATTCTGCAGGTACGTCGGGATGATCAGTCCCGATATCCTCCCAACTGAAGAGTAGCTTCGTTGGCAGTGGACTCATGAGTGGGCCACTGACAGTGTCTAGATAACCAATAAAAAGGTTAGAAGTTTTACATCTATCTTTCTATCTATCGATGTATCTACCTATCGAACTAACAAGC